>JAUPMF010004449.1:9328-24526 GCA_031471435.1 Stomphia didemon | reverse complement strand
ACAACCGGCTGAAGTATCGTGAACGTAACCCCCATGAACTGCGAATAAGAGTCGGCTTTCTCTCCCCCTTCAAAGCCTGATTGGATTTTAAAAATCTTCCTCTCATACCGTACACTTGATACGTACTGAGAAGGCAAGTTGCTAATAGTGTTATCACACCCCAATTTGATTACGACATGATAACTAATATGAACAAGAGACCTACCGCATAGAACCTGCTAAACAACTTACCCCCCGACTGAGAGGACCGTTGACTGTTGTTGGATCTAGCGTGCGTTGCCTGTGCTGTCGCCGTTGCTTTCTCCACTATTTCGTGGTCTTCCTTGCAGAATAGCCCGTCTTCTCGGAGAGCGAATTCGTCGCCAGGTACAAGCTGTCGACTGCAGGCCACACATCGAAAGCAATCAATGTGGTAGATTTTATTCCGTGCCCTCATAACGAAATCGTTTTTGCTGAAGTTCTGCAAGCATTTTGCACATTTGGTACCGAACAACCTGTGGTAGAATGTTGAGGTTTTAAGAAGGTAAATAGGTCGATTTGAAGAACAACTTCAGCAAATATCAGTATTTCTCATACTCATCGTTGCTGACCGAATATGTCTGGGAATCATCTACACACTGGAGTCGACGTTTATAAAGGATCGATTCTCCTTTCGAAACAAACACTAAAATAATCACAGCTTGAGAATCAAAATAAAAGAACACAAACCGCGAAAAACAATTTTATCCTTTGCCTCCTGCCTGAGAATATGGCAAACTTTCCCGCCTTGCGGAGCCACAATAAGTCGGAGGCGGAGTCGATCAGAGTTTACGTACGAGCAAGAATTTCCGTCCAAACTTTTGGTCTTTGGTGTGAAGATTTCTGTAATTAGCCGTGTTTTAATCTTGTGTGTGGCACATAATCCAAATTAACCACACAAAACGAGAAGCAAAATGCTTGTAATTTCGTACAACACGCGAGTCAAGAGACGCTTGCTTTAGTTGTGTTGTTATGCTGTCAGTTCAACTTTTGAAACAATACAGTGAACTCCAGTGTGTTGATCATTACCGAAACATACTCACGCCGCTAACACAGATCATTCTCTTGGCATATTATCAATCAAAGAGAGAGAGCATCGATCACTTGGACCCGCATCCCGCTATCATCTCAAGGGCACTCGCGAATTCCCTCATAATAACCTCACTCACCGAACATAATCTCGCTTGCAATAGGTTTTGCCATCTCGCACGAAGCAAGTACAAGTTTCGTCCAAATACGTGTGGCAATCAGCACACTTCAAGCAGCTCGCATGCCACTCGAGATCTGGAGCAACACGGAGAATGTACTGGTCGTGAATCTGAGAGCCGCAGCCAACACACATCGAGACTCGACGCTTCTCTGCAAAGAGAACACAGTGATAACACTAGTGAGACGAAGCGTGACAGGAAATGCCCGCAGTGATCGCACCAAAATCGACCACGCTGCCACTCAGTAAAGATTTTTGTTTGAGCGACCTCAGCAGCCCAGGAGAGTTTACCCGGTTCACGTACTTTTCGTTGTCTGATCACTCATCCTGCGGCCCACAATAATAGCTATGTGCTGTGCGTTATCTCCAGTCAAGGATTACAAGCAAAGCGTGTACACCAGCTGACGAAACGAATACTTCAAAATACCGATCTCTCGCGGAACATTCATCAGTGTGGTTGGTTGAAAGGTGCGATCACGTGACTCACCCTGTCAATGAACGAGTGTTTATTGGCTGGGGTGGTAAACCGACAATTTCACAAATTGGCGCCTGATGTGAAATTAGACGATTGTCATTGGATCACCACCTTTCAATAAGTGTCAAACTCTTTAGATTTGAAGATTAGGAACTTGATCGACGCAGGTGGGGGAAAGGAGAGAGGGAACCGATGCACTGATCGGTCCCTCTGATCATGAGGTTCATTCCCCCCACCTTTGATACATCTTGGAATCACGAGTATCAATCTTGAGACCCATCGATCACACAGTTGATATTAATCGTCCTAACGCGCGATCAGACCGTAAGAGACAGAATGATGTCAACATGTAAACGTATACTGTCAAAACCATTGGCTGGACAATGACGGTCAATTATTCGAGAATTGTCTATCGATGGTCCACGTGGCATGGAATGGATTATCTTTCAACGATGTTTCACGAAGGAAAACATCAGAGCGCTAACTTTCCTCGCGCTCAACGACGAGCAGCTAGTGTGCAAATTCGGTCCAACACACCGGCCCCTTGTATAAGCTCTTCAAGCCCCAAGGGTTATTCTCAGGGACTTGTCAAGCTAGTGTGCCTGTCTTGCTCATGTCAAATTTCCTATGGCTCATTGATTCATTGTTCGATTGCACTGGGGTGACAAAACAGAGAACACTGAAAATGTGTACCGAGACAATACATCGGCTACAAGTCCACCACGAGCTTAAACGAGAACACAGAATCCTAATTAACCGAGTTTACAACGACAAACTAAATGAAATTTTACACGTTCTCGTTAACGACTCCGCCCCTGCTATCACAAACATCTAAACGGATTAGTTGGCGTTCGCCCGATAAAACGTTGCTTTGGCAGTGATATTTAACCTCGATGCTCCTTTCTCGAGCAGAACGCGAAAAAATTTCGAACTTTGTTGACACAATTGGGCATGGAAAATATTTACCTAAATTTTAGTCCTATTCAATGGTTAAACAAAGAACGTATTCAAGGCATTTATGACTCACACAAAAGACAGAAAGGCCTTTGTTTTCATTACTGAAGTTCGGGATTTAAAAAAGCATTCAAAACTGTCAAGTCGTATCTGTTGATCGTCTAGGCAAGGCGAGTCTATTGTACGCAAGGCCAACCTAATTTCCTTAATAATTGGGTCTGTCACTTATCGAAGACGTGATGATCCTATTACGAAGAAAATGCTGGTACCCAGGCCTCTTTCCACGCGTCTTTATTAGGTCTGATTTTCTCTAAATATCAAGTCATTTCTAGTGATCTGTTAACCATAGTTTTCTGTTTTGGTCGAGTTTCAACGCTAACCCGACGGGGTAGAAAGTGGTCAACGTTACGGCATGGCAGTGAGCTATAATTGGAAAGCCTTAAGCAATGCTGACCCCAAAGGCGACATTGCTGACAAATTCTGAAGGGTCATAAAGATGCACGGCGTACAGTTGTTCCAAACAACCCGGTTGGTTTTTGAAAGAAATGCGATAATACACTGTACAAACACAAACATATCTTAGCCCATCACGGGACGGAATATGCATTCATGACCCGAGATATGTTCGCCATCAATAACTAATCACATACCGACTTAACCGTGAAATCCAAAACAAACGTCCACCACAAAGCGAACAAAACCCATATTGAATTTGTTGTTGACAACTGACTTTATTTTAACTCGGTTATCAACAGGAGTCTCGGGTTCTTATGGCACACGTACGATAAAAACCCGATTTGGCGAGTTGAAAACGGGTGATTTCGCTGGAAATCAGGCAGCAATTACTTGTGAGGCAAATTTATAGGAGAGTGTGTTTCTGTCCGCATAAATTCATTCCCCCGCTAAATACGGGTTGTCAAAGGGATAAAAATCAGCACCTTTTTACAATCACGATGTTAGGAAGTGTATGTGAAGCTATCAGCAAGACAATGCAACATTTCTGTTCTGTGAATGGAGTAAAATACAGCTCAAGCGAAACACAGGTAGAAATGTTACTGAATGTACCGAACGATATTATAAGTCAAAATAGACGATAAAAAAAGATCCATTTATTATTAAAGTGAGGCAGCTGAAATATTACGAGCAGTTTGAACGGGAATGACTTGAAAGGCACCAGTCAGTCTCATGACAGCAAATATATTCGCAAACAAGTGTAGTAATCACCTTCAATTTGAAACTCATGGCCTCCGGGACAATAGATGCCTTGGTTAAACTATCTAAGTTCGATCCCGGCGAGAAATGGGGATGAAAATTGAATAATCCAGTTTGACTAAAATACAGTTCTACACTGCAGCGAATCTGGAAGGAAAAATCCAGTTTCCTATTTTAATGAGACAATTAATTTCCACGTACTATTTTTATATACCGTGTTGGCGCTTATGTAAATAAAAGAATAACATAATTTATAGCTCAAACAACATGTACTCATCTGAGGGTTAACGAAAACAGGAAAGAAGATATGTCAGGTTTTCTTGAAGAGATAAATGAGATAGAAGTCACTGTTGAACATTATTCAACGACAGAAACGACAGCGACTGAAACTCGATATGAATTGTAAAATATTTTCTGTAAATATTTTATTAAACGCGTTCTAGAAAACGGCTCGTTAACGATCATTCAACCTTACGTATAACGCCGTATAGAAAAGACATTACCGAACCATTTTGAGCATGGAGATGAGAAGAAAACCCAGTTAAATCAAACGAATCGCTTTGTTGTTCAATTTCTTTTCACGAAAAGTCAGAAGTGTTTGACCTTTTTCAAGAAGAAATGTAAGTCTTTAAGGAGTCATGTTTGTCTTTTTCGTCTTTTCTCTCCTCTCTTTATCTTAGAGGACAATGCGAGTGTCATTGTTGTTGACTTCGGTAAAAATAAAGAAATAAAATCAGTGCGAAAATAGTAAGACTCTAGGTTTGGCTTCGGAGAGAGAGACTGGACTCTAGTATCATTATATTTGAGTAACATGCACATAAATTATCAAAACAAATAATCTAGCGTTGTTTGTGGTAAGGACATTTACGAAAGCCGTGTTTTCAAATTTAGCTCTGAAAATAACGTGTTCAGATTTTGAGATGACAAAAGTGACGGAAATAAAGAAGAGAGAGTGAGAAAGGAGTGGGGATATTAGCTAGGAAGACCGATCCAAATGTCCCCGGCGTTAAGTCAATTCTAGGCTATTGTTTCTGGCTACTGTAGTTTTATCACTACCAGCAAACACAGTGCTATTAAGCAAATCACTTTTACGGGTAACACATACACTCATTGTACAGGTGGCCGTTAAATAGAGGTATCCTTTCTTAACCAAAGTGACACTAAATTTACCATTACATCATGAGAACGAAAAATTGCAAAGTGAGGCTATACTATAGTGTAGTATCGACACCTCCCTAGGAAGCTGGAAACAGCTTGAACATTTTACACCATAGTTCCTCACTGTTTTGTCAATGAACTCTATTGTAAGGGGAGTGAATTTTCCCCGGTCGCTGCTTTTTTAAACCTCGTAATTCTTTGTTCTTTTTAGCACAATGAAATAAGCACGTTTACTTCATGCGGTGATCAATTAAAAACAGCAAGGTTTTTACCAGCTACCAATGAACACATACCCCGCCTTTTCTGTCCGGCCATCACTGAAAGATAGACTGCCGGGATTGAGGCCGTTAAATGTCAACCGAAATCTTCCTTGTCATTTCTCTTTCACCGCGGGGTTTTTCTCGCTTCGAGGGCCTACAATATTTTTTTATTATTTTCAATTTCAATGTGTTTTTACTTTCAAAAGACGTCTTGAGAATTATCAAAAGTACACAGCGCCTCTGACAATATGGTTAGTTAGCCTTTGGCCTTATTTTATTGTTCTAGTTGAAGAGCTTTGCACGCAATTGAAATAACAATTTAGCTAGTTGAAAACCGTGAATTTTTTGACGCGAACTTTGAAAAAACTGAGATACATTTAGTAACGTAACGTAACTCTCTCGTAAAATTTCCCTGAAAAACGTAGATGTTTTTGAGATGTTAGTTTTGTTCTCTGTCGGGTGGTTTGTGTTTGAATAGGCAAAGCCTAAACAACTATCGCACTGAGTCTTTCAGGGAAAGATCAAGAGATATTTACACAGTTTTGGTGGGTAATCTTCGTAGACATCTTTCTCAACACTACTTAATGATCTCTATCTCCACGTTTATCTTATTCTCTCGTAATTATTGATCAACATTATTTTGGCGTCAAAC
This sequence comes from Stomphia didemon, assembly GCA_031471435.1. Taxonomy (NCBI): domain Eukaryota; kingdom Metazoa; phylum Cnidaria; class Anthozoa; order Actiniaria; family Actinostolidae; genus Stomphia; species Stomphia didemon. The sequence goes on along the minus strand of JAUPMF010004449.1, from coordinate 18,590 downwards.
AAATGTACGCCACAATTCACTGATTTGAAATTCAAATGGTTTTCATTGGGTTCGAGGAGGTAATCCAAAAATGTGAAAATGGCCCTTGGAGAAAACATGTTGAAAATACACTCAACAAGCATCAAGTGAATGATTATATAGCTTTTTCGTGTTTACTTTCCCATTCCAATATAAAATGCTGCTTTTCTAATCAGATAAAAGTGAATTATAAGCATCTCGATTAAATCAGCAAACGAAAATAAAGGTGTTCTTCGTTGTTTACAAAGCTTTTAACCAATGTATGTTTTTTTTCTCCCAAATGAAGTCCGCCTTTTTAGACGAACCTTAAAAAAACATCTAAAGTTGAAAATTGAATTTCACTTTATATTTTTTTCATTTAATAATTCCTGTCTTTTGTTCAGAATTCTTCCAACGTGAACAGCGTTTTTATTATCTAACTTTAGCCGGCGTTCTTGCAAACCTGAAAATTAGCTTTGTTTATTCGCTTGGGAATTTCACCTTCTATGATTAACGAGTAACTCTGTGTTTACCGACTCCAGAGACTTTCCCTTAACTGGCACCTTTCCATCTAGATATCTGAAACCATGATAAGATAAACAAAGCAACGCGAATGAAGTTCAGTTAAAATCAAAGTGGTTATCTTGGACTTGTCTTATGCAAAAATACGGACATCATCAGGACAAACAAAACTGAAACGAAGAGCAAGACAAACCCCAATAAAATACATGAAAGCGTAGTAGCATCCAACGATTGTATCATGTTTTTTAATTTAAACTAGTTATTCGCGGTTGAGCTTTTAAATATTGTTAGTTTTTTACAATGTTTTGACATCTGCCTTTAATGCTTCTTCAATATTTAATTTGGAACTCACAGAGAAGTAAATTATGCCTTTGTGTAAAATTCTACGTTGTTTGTACATTTAAAATATTCACTCAGCCAGTATAAAAAGAGTACTTGAAGTTATAACCCTCAATCACAAAGCGGAAGGAAGAAAAAAAAATGGGAGAATCTTTCTTCGCAGAAATACAGATTATACGCTTCACACAGAAACAACTAAAGTCGCTAAAATAACTTAAATAAAACAAAAAACGATGTTATTTCAAACTAGAAGAATTTCGATGCAGTACAGTGACATTTATATAGCAAATATAGCAAAAGAAAACAAAAATAGTTGTAATAATAATATTTTTTTATGAAAATCATAAAAACAAACAATGTTGTGTTTGATGTAAAAGAGAAGCGACGGAATAGAACTGTCTTCTGTTACGAAACTTTACGACTCTAACCAACATTTTCGAATTAAGAACCAGGTGGATTCAAGAATTATACTACATATTCCCCTTTAGGTCAAATTATCTCTCACTGGAGAACGGACATTGTTTTTAGTTCCGTTGCCTTACAGGGCCGTACAGCTTTAAGCCAGACAGAATTACCCACGGCTCAAGGCATGCACATCCCTTCTGGTATTCAAAGATCCCCGCCAGATGGTATTGTGCTGAGGGTCTGGAGTGGATTTGAAGTTGGACTATTTGACAACACTTTGTAAGCCAGCTCAGACCGTCTTCTAGCACGGTTTTATTCTATCTCAGACTAAAACGCTAAATCTGTTTTTGTAAGGTTAGGTTTCCCGTGCGCATTGCCATTGGGTTGAACAACAAGGAACTTTGGAGCTTTATATCTAAGATATCTAAGTAAAAACTTGGATTTTCACGGCTTGTTTTCAATGAGAATAACAATAAAACACTAGAAAAGCTAACAGAGATTTAAATAAAGCAGAGCATTCAATAACAAGGTTGTACGAATCGCACCGTGACTTCAAGTTTTAAACCGCCTTTTCAATTGCTCTTTGATAGATGCTATATGGCTCGAAGTTGTCAAAATTAGGGTAAACTTTTTTCTTCGGATTTGGGGTGATGATTTCGTGAATAAAGCCGGAGTACTTGGATTTCAAAAGAGAATGCATTTTTAACTCTGAACTTTATGACCGAACAAACCGTTTGAACTAGGTAGCGAATTTCCCAGGATAGAATCAGGTAAACTCCATGACTTCATTTCACCAAGAGGAACATGTTATTCTATTTACTCAACGGGAGACTCAGCTATAAATAAGCTAAACATATACGTACCACATAGAGGATCTTGTATCGTGTCTTTTCGCTGTTCTATTCCCATCATGAACCTCTGAGAATCGTATCAACAACCAGAAATGCTAGCATGGTCAGAATAGGTATAGCACTGTCAGTGTCAAACGCTTTCTCGGTGTACAATGGGAGAATGCCCGTTTGCGTAGGGATATTGCCGATTAGTGTGGCTTACAGTTCCTATATTCAGTCTCACCTCAGTAGGCCACGTTAGAGCTGTCTTTGACAAAAGCAAATGTATTGTACATGATAAACTGGCTGTCAATCCCAAGTAGTGTGGTACGTAAAACCGACCAATCACCGACAATGCTTGGCCATGCAAACGCTCTTGTTGAAATGTTTTGGGTTCGATTTGAAAGTAAACGAGATTTTGTTTTATTTAAAGCTTCAACATATCAGACAGCCGTGCGACGTCACGAAAAATTTGGAAAGGTCAGGTTTGGTTTAGCAGATCACACATCGATTGGAAAAGCAACCGCGAATCCGAGCTGGGAGGTTAGACTAGTCCGCGAAGAAAATAAACGACGGTTGAAATAAGGGAGACAACCTCAAACATACTCAAATATGTATGTCAAGTACCAATAACAAACAAAATATAATTTTGAAAAAGAGCATTTTTTTCGAATGCAAGTTTTCAAATATGGAATGGGAAAACGCAACACTGGGTTCGATAAGCGTTTTCCGAAATGTTAGGAGAAAAACAGCATAAATGTATTTTAAATCGTCAGTTTTACAAGATTCGAATTAACCTAAATCGATATTTATACCCCTCTAACCTATTTAAGAGGGAATATGAGAAAGAAAGTGTAAAGAAACGACGACAAAAAGCTTCGGACAAGCTACCTATCTGTTTGAGTTTGACAGTAGTAACGTAGGGAATCTTTGGACTTCGTGTTATTTCCTTTAGGAGGAAATTGTGGAAGTCCATCCGTCTATCAGTGAATAAATAAATTCAGAAAATTATGTTTAAATAAATAAATATTAACACTATTATTACTACACGAACAAATTGTACAGTTGATCAATGGAAGATACCAAGTTAACAAAGTCTCGTGGGAGTGTTGAAGAAACGCTGAGACGAGCGAATAACAACTATGAGATTGTGTTGTTGTGAGATTTCTCCCGGAAAATAGGGCGGGGTATGAGAAAGTTGATCGATATTATACAAAACTGTAACAGCGTAGTTTTCGATGCACTTACTTAGTTATGAAGCCCTTGCTTTCTGCGAGATTTTTTACCAGCAAATATGTCAGATAAGAAAGATTGAAAAGCTATATAAGTAAGTTATACCTGAGTAGAAACCTAGAAAAGCCAATATCAGAGAAGCTGTAAATATGTTTTTGGTGTGTCAGTGTAAAATCCGTCGAAATATCCAAAGAAAAAAACTGAATAAGTTATTGAAGTCGAAGTTTTTGACTGGATTGAATAAAGAAATTTAGAGAAAAGTATAATTTTGTTGCGTGCCATTTTGAGGAATTCCTAATTTGTCGGCCGGGAGTAATTCGTGCGAGTTCACCGATCGAATATCAAGATTAAGGGAGAGATATATCCTCGTATTAATACAGTTATCGACGATTTTCTTCTTCAGTTCGATGTCGCTATCAAGATGAAGGGAAGAAATCTCCTTTAGCCACTTTACGGCAAGCAAAAACGAAGTATAGAAGTGCACTATCGTTGAATTCCATGAAAATGTGTCGTTACCTTCGTCGCTTCAGAATTTCTGGACATAAATATGGATCCAAAATGGATAATATCAGTTGTATTGATTGAGATAGCGATCACGGATGCTTCTCGCTGTATCTCAGAGGTTTTCTTGTAATGTTTCTTAAGTGGGCGTAGAAAGCTGATGATTCGCATGACAAACAAATCAAATGGTGATTTAGAATTTCTTCCGAAGGGAAGAGAAGATATACTCGGTCGATTACAGACGAATCATGATAGATTTCTCTATATACATAAAATAAAGATTGATTGGTCGCAAGATATTGAGATATGGAAACTCTGCCAGCTGAGGGTCTGTACCATTGGTTTCACGACCAATATCAGAACTACAACATGTATAAAGCGGAATGTTCTCCCTTTGAGGGATCGCGATTTTGTTCATTGTTTGCGGGCTGACAGAATTAAGTTTTGACAGCTTCATGGGTTTTTCATAGCTGCAATCTGACATTTGTACAATCCTATTGTCACTGAAAGACGAGAAGTAATCTAACAAATTTGTCTTGACGATTCTCCGAACCGTTGGAAACAGTCAACAACAAAAAGCTTGAACTTTATTTTAAACTTCAAAAATGACGTTTCAAGATGTGAAAGTTTACTATCTGCCTTCCTTGGCTTAAATTGTAGTCGGATTTCTCTTGTCGAGTTGAAAAAGCAAAACAAACAGAACTTATACCAAAACAAAACTCTATAGAACAGAAACAAAAGCACAAATTACAGCGGTGTTTTTGCGCGGTTTTGCATGTTTTCATCTAAACTCTGAAAGGTATAGTGCGTGTTAATCCCAATTTGTAACATGAGCTGTTTCTTTCAAATATTTAAGTCCCCCTCAAGCTTCCACGTTTCAAAGTCTCAAATGCCTCGAATTTTCGAATAAAAGAAACCATTACTTTGAGAAGACAGAAAACTCAATCCGCCAAAACACCCTAGAGCTCACATGGGATGCTGCAAGGCTTTCGCTCCATTCAATGCAAACATTTCAGTGTCATTCTCAAACCATAAGAAAGAAATCCACCAAGAGGTTTAGGAAACTCGGGGCTAGTTTGCACTTAGGCAATCACCGGCTCCATAAGCAGGACAATGACAATAGGAAACAATAAACCGGCATACAGAGTTCACAGTGGCATGAAACGATGATGAAAAGAAATTTTTCCAAGTTTTCTCCCCTAACACTACGACGATGTTTCATAAGTGTACCTTCTTTACACGCTTCATGTCTTTTAAAGGTTGCTTCCCGCATAGTTATTTGCAGTCTGGTCTCTAGTATGCTCAGTTTGAGCTGACCAAGCGAGTCTCTCGGCTTCACACCGACTTGGACGATAGCGAGTGCCCACTGATCGTTAAAGTGACTGGCGCTGTGGTGTCAGAAGGAGTGCAATGGGCGGGCAAATGTAGTCAATTCCCAATCAGCGCCTGCGGGACTTTTAATTGTGTTGCTCCCAAGTCCTTTTATCTTACTTTAGTAACGGAAGATCAATTACGAGCGATGTGGCTTGAGCTATTTTCAATTTGTTGTGCGGCTTTCCCGACATATGATAAATTGAGTATTATGCAAAGAACGACGTAGACGACTGAATCGGCTCAAAGGACATAGCTTGGGAACCCAACAACGTTTTCGCGCTCCATTTTCTATCAATTATTTAGATATCATCCCTAATTCTTTGACTCAGTTTCATCTCGAGATTTTTCAGTAATTTCAAAACGGACAAATTCACAAAGTTCAAGAAATACAAAATATATACAAAAAAAAATATTTCCAATGAAATGTGAAACAGATTTAAGGAGCAATCTTTAATGTAAACTGACTGAGAGAGCTTTGGTTAACTTTCGAAGAATTCCAACACTAAAACACGATGACATGAGACATCTCAGTCTAAGTGTTGATCTCAATCTACGCCAGCGATACAACACGTCAAATATCGAGCACTTCGTCGTAGCGAATCTAAGTCCTTAATGTTCGTGCCTCTTTACCCAAAGGTTTGATATTGGCGTCACCATTTGTCAGCGCGTAGCGTGCGAGACTGTGAAAATGGGTGGGTCAAATGGGCTACAAGGTGTCAGTGGTAAATTAGTTGAAATTGGTGGAATCAGGAATCAGGAAGCCTTCAAATGGGTTGAAACTCGTGCAAGTCGCTCCTTCCTCTAGATCTGCCATAATATAGTGGAGTAATTCGTAAACAAAACGGAAAATCTGTCATTCCTTCGAGACATTACGTCGGATTGTATCGGGCCTTAAACCTTTAAAAATGTATGTGTTTTTTGGTTGGTTTGGTATACAAATGTTTCATTGAAGAATCTTTTTAGCAGGTAGGGTTGAATATATATCGTGATTTTTGGACGGAGGAGAGAAGTCGCCCTTCGAAATATCTGATTTAGTAGAATACTATCGCGCTCAATACTACACTGGTTAAAATTGGTTATCGTGTTACTTGTAATGTGGTAAATGTTCATCGACGGAAAGACAGATAAACAAAACCGACATCTCTATGAGCACTAAGCAAATGCCGCGTTCATTGTGTGTTTTTCAAATTAATCTCGTTAGAAGAAAATCGACGATTATTGACGATTCTGTACCAAGAATTACATTCCCGGCTCCAATCTAGTTTCACTTAAACATACAGAGATGTCATCACAAATACCGTATAAACCATTATCCCTCGACATCGATTAGAACAAGCTTCTTACAGCGAAATTCAGCCAAACAATCTTTCCTAAACCTTCAGGAATCAAGCCCTTTTATAAAGTATAATGTGTTTCTTTCAGAAGCTGATCAATTTTTGGGTTCTTTCTACATAATCTTTGCGGGAATTAAGCTTACAGTGGAATCCTGTTTGGAAAAACGATTATAAAATGGACAAGAAAGCTCATAAAGAAGACTGTCTATATGTATTCCAAAGTAAATGAAGTGCAGTAAACCTAGCAACCTTTTTAAACTCCTTTTTAAAGTGAAATGCAAATAAAATCGAGAAGAGTTGGAGACACAAGATTAAGTCTCGATGCAAATCAAGTTGATCGTTTCAAAGCATTTTTGTGAGGTGCTTTTACCGGCGGAGAATTCTTCAAACAGTTCGTCTGTTTCCTCGTTGGGTACAGCGTTTTTAAGTTTTCATCACTATGTTTGTGTCTCTGTTCTTGACGAAAAGCAACTATATGAGCAGGAGAAATGATTTTTACAATCTTTTTCCCCCAGATATTCGTGACACTAGTTTTTGAATAACTTCTGTGTTTGGGAACATCTAGCGAACAACTGAGTTTATCTCTTTGAAGAAGCTTCTTCATCTGCGGTCATTCGAAATAAATCTGCTTCTCCCATCAGTATCATTAACACCAGTGCGTGTACTATTACCATTTTCTGAGTTATACCCCATTTACTTTTATCTTCAATTAAAGGTGGATATCGTGTTTCAGATCTAAGGGACGTGGTCATTACTAGACGTAACGAATACCTTATTAAGTCAATCAGGGTAAAAGGATGTTCTTATTTGCTTTGGCCGTGCAGTAAATAGATTGGTCGACGGTGTTATACCTATACATTACGAAGACATGCCGAACATATGCTTTTAGCTCGAAATGAGGCAATACCAATTTATACCCCGATAGGCGGGGTCAACATGGAGGTAACTCCGAAAACGATTCTCCAAAAACGACTCTTCTTTGTATTCTTATTTCTGAAATCATTGGTAGTGTTCTATTCCTTTTTTAATAAAGATGCTTTTTTCGTTTGAAAGAGCGAGGTGTTTTCAATGATGAGGCAGAATCGCCCTGAAATCTCTCGACACACAAACGTATCGATCGTAAGTAAACACAGAATCTTCCGAAAGAAATAGTGCCCTTTTACGAAGATTCGATTATGCCGAAGTCCACGAGGCCGGCTGGTTTCAGCGAATCAGCTCTTATTTTCGTGGCTGTGTAAGGAAATTCAATAATTATTACTCGCAAAGACACCAATAGATCAAAGTCTGTTTGGCTTCCGATACGAAAGGCTCAGAGCTACTTAGCAGCGAGACGCTTGTATTGTGGCGAAGACAAAACATAACAAAAACACCAAAGAAACTGCCCTTTCTGACTTGTCTTTTTGCTCACAGTCGAAATAGAGTGAGTGGCAATTTAGAATACTCCAAAGTGTTCGTTAGTAATGGATTTTTTCTAAGAAGAATTCAATAAATACCCTAAAGTAAGGTTCACAACAAAGACGGCAGATGCAGCAAGCCACGATTCCGAACTGCGGCAAATAAATTGGGAGTAGAAAAAAAACATCTTCATGCTCAAAACAAAACTACAAACTGCTTGAATTCGAATGTAATCTTTTCACTTCGGTTTCCATGACGAAGTTAGTGTCCTCTTCATATTTTACCGAAGTGAATTCAAAACAAAATGACACGAATTAGAAACGAGAAAGTTTTCAATTTCGCTTCGAGAAATAGTCTTCGCGCTCAACCGTTCATGTCTACAAGCTATAGATACTCTGTCTCTTCGAGGAGATTGACAATTGACAAAAAAAAATACATTCACACCAGGTCGTCTTCCAAATCAATTTGTCTTGATGTTATCGGTGGTAAAAGAACGGTTTTTGCTAACTAGATTTATATCGCTACTCATTTAGGTGAGGACAGATTGCCACTGCGCGATTACTCTTTACCGAGATTTTCGCACGCTAAAAATTTCAGATAAAAATGGCGTTCGTGTATTTTTGATTGACTGCCGAACTTTGGATTTTCTCGCAAACGTCTTGTAAGCGTTGGGAGCGGATCCACTAATGCATCAATGGAAAGAAAAAACAATTAAGTCGCTCTTGCATTACATACTCTTCTTGCTTTCCTATTCATTTCTATTTTTAGAGCCTCTTCTTTTTAGTCGTTTTCGAGAAAAATTCAAATTAGATCAAGTCGAAGCAAATATTCATCTCTTTTCCAGAAGAATTTCTAACTGAATTTATTCAGGTCAAAATGATTGAAAATCTGAGCCAAACGACTTCTAACTTAATTCCACTATAGACCTTGAACTTCATATTGGAGTGAGATCGATTTCTAGAAATGAGAACTCTTTAAAGATTCGACACAAAAGAAACCATGGCAATCTTCAGGTTGTGTTGATACCCAGTGCTAGAAAACCGCATCGTTAATGCATTAAGGTGACTGGGTGTGCCCTAGGAGACTGAAGCGAACGTCGGGCAATTCACCAATTACAGTCTGGTAAGATTATGTTGTATTCTATAATCAGACTAATTGAAAACGCGCGCTCGTTTCTGAAAGACTGAAGGCTCGTTTATCATTTTGCTTGATGAATGAGCGAACTGTTATTCGGCATGATGGCAGTCTCAAAAGGATGTTGACTAAACGGCATGTAGAGAAGAAAGGATTGGATTGGAGGGAAAGAGGGGATTCTAGAGGCTTTCAATTGTG
>JAUPMF010004338.1:0-22996 GCA_031471435.1 Stomphia didemon | reverse complement strand
CCGCAATATTTTGATTTTCACATATTAAAGATAGAAAAATCTTGAAAACAATTTTCAATTCATATACACTTTAAAGCAAACAATATTTTTTTCCAGGGGGAGGGGTGGGTGTAAAAAGATATTGACTAACTGTGGTAGGTGTTTTGAGAGTAGTAATGAATGCAAATTGTACATAAGTGAGATATAAATTGTACAATGTATAGTCTGGTGTCTGTATGTTTTTTTTAGATTTTCCAAAAAAAGAAGACTATTGTATAGTAATTCTGTCTGGTATATTCTCATTCGCATATATTTGACCTCACTGTCTCAATTACTTTTGGAGTGGTCCATTCACCTCCCTCAGTCTATTAATTATAGTTTATTTTGCAAGATTTTATACATACTACAAGAATCTTGGATTCAAATTTAGTGTACAATAAAGGAATGCTTCATCTGGAAGAATTTAAAATAATTATTTATAGTGTAATCATTTCACGTGCACTACTATACAAATGTACTAATAACTTTAGTGGAATTATATAAATAACTTACTACACTTGTGTGTTCCAAAAACAACTAATAAATTAATCATTATTAGCTGTTGAACGTGATTAGGACCGCAATTGACATTGTTTTCAATAAATAGAGGAAATTAGCCAGAAATCTAATGGCAGTCTGATAGATCGAGTGGTCTGTGTGTATGGGTGTGATATGCAATATGCAATCAAGATCGCCCAGATACAGGAAAATCATAAACTAGGTACTTGAAATCTTAAACACGGTAATGATCTATCAGACAGGTTTTTTGTTTAGAAGGTAAATAAGAGTGTGTAATTTAGCACCTATACTATAGTCAATGACACCTTTTTTTAGGGACACTGCTTTGACATCGCTGAAACCAAAATACTGGACATTCGAAAACGTTTTTTATTCGAACACTTATATTTTTCCTTTCGCATTCGGTTGAATATTGTCCTACTGTGTTGATTAATATGTCAGCTACAAAGCCACGGCTGGATTATTTGATTGCTTTAACAGGTAGTTAATGATTCCGTTGTACATTTAAAGATTGTCATAGAAAACAAGCAGGTCCGATCATATCGAGTAAGCTTGTGTTCGCTCTCCCTTCAGCACCAAAACCAAGACTACTGAAGCCGCCATAAAACCCTAGGAGATTCCGATACGACAATTTCCTCTGGAGTATCTAATTGTCTCATAATGGAAGAATTCGATTAACTTGTATTGGAATTCTTCATTATCCTTTTGTATCTAATTATGAGCTTATTTAGTTGTTCAAGTCACTGCTGTTTTGGAAGCGCCTGCTCTTTTCGCCGTACACAAGCAAAATATAACCCCCCTGTCACTCCAAACACTACCCATACCTACCAGCAACCAATGCACAACTGCACGAATCACTAGAGGACTGGAAAGCCCTGGATAAGATGAGATATCTGCTGAACAAGAAACCCTACCTCTTCTACCAAGTTCACCGTGTTTCGACAAGCGTTCATTGAAGCTAGAAAATTAGACGTTGTTGGAGACGAAATATCATCCCTGGTCTCTTGCAGAAAGTCCATGGCAGTTATTCTGTCAGGCATGGTGGATTTCGAGTAGTATAGTTGCCTTATTTAAGAAGACATTGCAGTAAAATTGAACTTTTTGTAGCGGAATTTCACGTCAAGTTTTGGTCTGAGGCAAACGCGAGTTCCGGGCAGAAATCGGCGCCAGTCTCCGCACGGCCCCACTAAGAACGCCTTGTTGAATTTCGATTTTGATTCAGTACAGTGACTCCCTCAAAGTGGACACCCCTAAGGCGGACACCTCTGGTTAGTCCCGACCGAATTTCACAGTTTTTCCTGTATCTAGATCACCTTTCTATAAGGCGGACAGTAAGACATGCCAAAGTACTGAATGTCTAGCCTTTTAATATTTAAATTTTGACTTAAATTCTTCTTTTAAAATCATCATCATCATCATCAACATAGTCAACATAATTTGTAGTTTACCAACTGATATATAACACGCATGACGTTACAGCAGGTATTTATTTACCAACACCTACTTTCTTTCAACAGAGAACAGTCAACAACACATCTTTGTTGGGCGTGACAATTCTCTTTTCATCACCATTTTCAAATAACATAAGAGAATATTTCCTACTTATTGTCTTTCAAGTGCCAATGGCTTTCTCTTTTTTATGATTTTTTTTAGGAAACGAGAGAAATTGTTTTCCCTCCTGAGTCATCTCTGTGAGAGGATTTCAACTGACATAAATAATAAACTAAACCGAAAATTAAAGAGATTAGAAGTAAAACGAGACATGCACACTAGGCTCGTGTAACGAAAGTGAAGGTGGTGACAGACATCAAGAAACCTTACAAAACTGAATGACAAGAAAAAGACGAAATGTATTCAAGAAAATAACACAATTTAAAATTTGAATTTTAAGAATTAAAAATAAAATCACACCAAGATTTCAAACAGGCTTTGATACTTGTCTTTATCATCACCATGCATGTTTATAATCAGTCTCTTGTACTAGAGTCTTACTGTTAATCAGTTCCTTATATTCAGTCTGATTAAAACCCCACACTGACTTCCGCCACATAATCTCGACAAAACCACGACAACACTGATGATTGCGCGCGCGATCCGGTTCTCAGTTCAGTGTGATGTTATCATGACAAGTGGGAGCTTTTGATTTGTACGTCCGTTGTAACTAAACTGAAGAACTTCCAATTTTAGTGTAAACATTCCCAGGTGCTGAAACGTAGGCTGGGAATCGTTTAGAAGAATCAAATTTGCCCGACTGATGTAGATAACCAAGAGGGGGTGAAGCCCCCCTCTCTCCCTTCCCTTCACGCTCTCTTCAAGTGGTCGATGACAACTCGTAAGGAAATGCTGGGTGGACATTATTCAATAGTTTCCGTCCATAATCATCCCGTGTTTTGTTGGAGTAGGGACATGCATGGGCAAGTAGTTCGGATGAAGGCCACTTTGTTTGAATTCGATCGGGTTATGCATTGTACCATTTTGCCACTTTGGTTTGTTTATCATAACCCCCCTCCTTCACTCTGGTCACGCCTTGTGCTATCTGTGCACATCAAAGCGCCTAGATGGAATCTAGATGATTGTAGAAAAGCGTTCATAATAAGTCGGGGGTAGCGAGTTCAATGGTGTAACTTCGGATGACAAGGATTAATCCGTGTGACTCATCTACTGACATTACAATATATTCCTCCTCCACCAGTTGTGGTAATAGATCTATTGTTGCTCCCTATGATACATTCTTGACTAGTTATTATGCAGCCCATGGTGGCACAGGAAATCCGTGACAGACATGACCTAACCCACGAAAAGCCCCTTCTTGGTTGATTCGTTTAGAATCGTTACAGGCCTGTCACGATAAACAACATTGCATAGTTGATCACAAGATTCTCTATATTCATGGGACCATTAGATATTTTCAACAAGAAAGTTGCAAAAACACAAATATCTTGTAACAAATCCAATTTATTGTATTTTCCAAACACGTTTGGTAAAACTTTAGACTGTGTCTGCAGCACAGAAAATGAAGTTTTGCTTCTCCCAGCCTGTGGGATAAAGACTTGTAGGCACTGTGGCCACTAGTCCAGAATACAGTGTAATCTGTAAACTCCCTCGGGTCCCGTCTTACTTTAAATTGTTGATACTACCTTCAAAACTAAATGTCTAAGATCATTCTTTTGTACAGGTGATATAATACAAGATTAAAACGAGGCAAGGTGATTCTGCCTATAAACTACTCTTATTTACAATAAATACGAGAATCTTGCACAGAGATATCGATGAGATTATAGATGGAAAGTAGACCTCGGTTGAGAGTTAAAAAATTGCTGAGCTTAATTTCATTCAAACCTTTATAATGCGCGCTAAATTTAAGGCAAATCATACACCGTACCAGTAGCCAAATCTAAAATGCTGGATAAATTTGTTGTATGTAGGAAAACTGTTCGGTCCTCGTACTAATTCTGCAAAAAGCTATTTACTCTTAAAGGAAGAAAGAAGTGTTGTCGTCTGTAGCCATGTCAGGAACAGTCTGATCTGCAACCTTCTGATCAACACGGCAAGGACTGCTGATAGGGAAGGAAGAGTTGAACCATGGATGTTCTAGGATCTCTGCTGCAGTTAGCCTTTCGAGTGGATCCCTTCTCATCATAGAACGAATCAAGCATTTCGCCTTCGATGAAACAGTATCAGGGATGACAAAGTTTCCTCGCCGGATTTTCGTGAATAGCGCGGTCGGCTCGCTGTCGTGAAACGGGTAGCGCCCGATGACCATCGTATAGAGCATCACCCCGAGACTCCAGATATCCGCAGCCTTCCCCGAGTATCCGCCTGTGGATTGTAGTATCTCAGGGCTCACGTAGGCAGGGCAGCCATGTTTGTCTTCCAGTGTATCATCAGTACCTTCAAGAAGACATGCATCGTCTAACCCTTCTAATTTCACTTTCGTTCTGAAGAAGAAGAAACCACAAGAATTTAGAATTTTAGCTAAAATAATAATACTTCAAATAAATAAAATTTAGCATTGACTTGTGAGGAATTAACTGTAATGCTACAATAAGGGATAAGTTTGTAACTAGGATACAAGCCACTGAATCAGCTATTTGTATGTGTCATTATGCAAGCAAACATTGCACAAAAGATGGAGGCAACATGAAAGAGATGATGAAATACTACAAGACTGTAATCTTGGTCATTCATAATGCAATCTTTCTGTAATCAGGATTGATGACATAGAAAATATACTTTAAATACAAAACAAGAACATTTTCAAGAAACGACCAACAACGTATTGAATAATGAAACAAAGAAATGTTCGAAAAAGCTTAAACCAAATGATGAACAGTGGCAACTTTTTCTCTGTTCGGTTTTCTGAATTGTATTTTCTAATGCAAGTAAAGTCACAGGGAAAGCCTGGCTTAGTTTTAACCAAAGCAACTGCCCTATTTGTTTCTATCTAATTCCTGGTCTTTTTGACCATTTTCATTGAACTTCAATCTAGAACTTGTTTGATGAAGGGTCATTTTGCATCAAAAGTACAGCTTTGACAATGGATTAGGAGAGCATAATTACAGAATACAATATGATCTACAAAGCCATTCAAAATGTTTCAAATCAGGTTTTAAGTTTTGGGTTTGCTCTGCAGAAGAATCTAAAAAGTATTGGGGAAACATATAGATGTTATCAAAACTGGATGGAAGTTATTTGAACCCTGCAAACATAAAAATTCATCCAAAACAAGTCAACCTTGTTGCTTGAGTAAAGTTCAAAAGAAACACCCTATATCTGTGACACAAAAAGAATCATCATACACTTAGGAAAAGCAAGGATTCAATAACATCTTGTAAAAGTTCAGTCTTTGTTGAGCACAAAAGATTGTGTCTTTGTTTAAATTACAATTATAATCGCATGGCCTTTGTTCGATTCAATAAAGAACTTTGCCATAAAGGCAGATCAAACGACCTCTATACCAGACATGTACATCTGCCTCTTACACAAAAAGCATGTGGTTTTTTTGCAGCACATGGAGAGCAGGCCTTTTAGGCAAACCTGGAGCTGCCTTCCCAAGAACAAATACACAGGTCAAGCAACTATTATCTTAAAAAACATTTTTTCAAACAAACTTGAGAAAAAAAACAGGGAGCATTTCTAAGATAGTGACAATCAAAATGTTACTGGATAAAACTGGGTTATTGGTAAAGAAACCAACATATTAATGTGTTTTTAGAAAGTCACTTGAGGTATTAGTAGACCATTTCATGAAGCTAAACCTCAATATGTTATCTAAATATCATTAAGGCGTTTGATTTTAGACTTCAAGTTTAAGCATGGCATGGGTTCTAAAAGGTTTGAAACAGTTATCACCATTAATACTTGTCATTTGAGATGGTCCAGGTGCAATACAACTCTCTTTGTTGGCAGTAACATCCTTTTGATTGAAAAAATGACTTGTGTTCGCTTCAGAAAGGCATTACTACGTTTTGTTATAACCTCAGGGTTTGACAAATAAAAAGGCACACCACAATATTAAAGGTGCTGGTAGAATCAAACGCACACTTTGAACGAAAAAGCCTAACAATAATCTTTCAGGAAAAAGGAAAGCTCTAGAATAACTAGAAATACAATTATACTCATCATTAGATTCTATTCACAGAAGTAGGCAAATCGAAAAACGTTCAAAAAACAGTAACGTAAAAAAAGAGAAAACATTTAACAGTTAGCAACATTTTTTTATACGTTCAAGATTTTTTTCAAGATCGCTTGTTTATATTTTGAAAAAGATAGTAATTTCGGACATTAATCTTTTGCCACGCTTTGCCCAAAAATGAAAAGAACAAAGTGCGAGTGTGAAGTGCCCTTTGTCAATTGTTCTCGAGATTGTAAAGAGACCGAATCATCTAAAAGAGATCCGAGCAAACACGTGGCTAGTCTGTGAAACAACGTTCGATTTTGTGTCGTTGCCACGTGGTTTTACGTGCCACGATTCAAAAATGATTTCATAGGCAAGAAACTCGACACTTGACATACACAGAAATGAACTCAAACAATGTCAGAAACATGTCGAAATACAACAAAATAAAAAACTTACAAATGTGAACAACAGATTATGTAAATTGTGGACTGTCCATTTCCCCCACGGATGTGACATGACGAAATTTCCCGCCACATTAGACAATTCGAATTTTCAGTAATGGCGCACTCTCGGAAAAATCTCTAGTCTTTATCTAGTGGAGCGCGAAAACAAATCAAACACAAATCCCACAGACAAACGCATTGCTATTTAGGGTCTTGCTAAACGCGGCATTGGGAAACGGCCGGAAGTGGCTTCAGGTACGAGTCCTTCGAACAATAGAGAAATATAGGCCGCCATAGAGAAGAAAACCATTACGCCATAACCGGAATTATCCTTTTTAATACGATTCAAAACGATATTTCGTTGATTTTTTTCTCAAAATATGAGAAATATTTACCACATAGTTACTGCAGGTGACGGAATATTTCGAGGAAGGAAAGCGATGCGTCACCAATGACATTACAGGACACGCAAGCATTTTTGGGTCGCGTATCGATACGTGTGTGACATAAAACCGAAATGTACACAACACGCAATATATCATGATCAGTGGGTCCACCGGGGCCAACACATCAACGGTGATGTGGTAAATATATCGGTCTTACATTCTGCCGTTGAAATAAATGTAAAAGAAAATGATTTGTTATGTTATGTGTCAAGTATGTAGTGATGTTACCTGACAACAAGCCCAGAACAAAGCAACGCAAAACATACAACAAACCGGTGACTTCCACGAGGTTCGAAATGAATCAAAGTCGAACAATGCTCAAAAGAATCGGCTAAAACCATATGTTCGTACACTTCCTGACTAAGCAAAACCAAGAGGTCGAGAAAAAACAGTTCCCCTATAAAATACAGCCCATAGAACCCCACACTCACCTTTCTTCGTTTTGGAACACAAACTTCCGCAGCTTTAGGTCCCTCAAGACTACACCCGAGGCATGACAGTGTGCAACTACATTGACTATCTGTCTAAAGATCTTGCTTGCTTCTTCTTCTTCTTTCAGTCTACGTTTAGTTCTAACAAAGCTGTGTAAGTCCCCGTAAGATCTCTCGAAAAACACATAGGCATAAGCATCGCTGACCAAGATTTCGACCACTTTGTTGATACCATCATGAGAAGTCAGTTGGAAAACTGGAGCTAAAGTTTCACGAAATAAGTTCACCTCGATGATTTTACATGCTAGTTCTTTTTGAGTTTTTGTGTTGATAGCACGATGAAGATTCCCTCCGCCAGATCGTTCCAGAATAATATATTTATCCACTTTACATATCTGAGGGGCTTCCTTGGGCCGTTTAGGCGGTGTAGGTTGTAGTCCTATTGTCAAGTTTGGTAATGGCGCAGTCGTTTCAATATTTGTTTTGGACGCATAACGCTGATAAGGATGGTACCGTGCCGTGGTACTGTTCATCTAAAGAACTGTACAGACCACACAAGATAATTCTGAATCCTATAAACCCTCTGCACAGGTTTTGGCTACGGAATAAGCGAACAGAATATCTTGTGGCGACCCTCCGTAAGATATTCTGAATTGCCAACTAAGCACAATGACGTTGCATACAAACGAATCGCTGTGAAAATGGCGTAACATTAACCAGATATTCCTTACGAATTTGCTGTCCTTGAAGACTTGAGTCGTGTGCTTCACAGTCAAAGACCACTAGTTGTGATTTGGGAGGCCCGTTTGGCCTTCCCTCTAACAGCTGAGCACGGGTAAATACGACATTTTGGTGGTGCAGTGATGAAGATGTCGTTGCGAAACGGGAATGATCGCAATAACCTGACGCAATGAGTTTAGTGTGTCGCGGACCTTCTTCTATATATGGTAGTGTTGCGTCACTCCTCATGTCATCTGACGTTATTTACGCGATCTGATTGGCTGCTCAAACAAGAAACATTGTTCATCAAAAACGACACTTCCGGCAACTAGAATTCTCAAAACAGAGCGAGAGAAATAAATATTACGTACTACGAAAAGCGCCTTCTTTAACCAAATAACTTTTACCCAGAGCCTTTACGAACAATCTAAGATACTAAAACCGTCGAGAAAAACGCTGTGCTTGGTCGAAATACTGTGTTAACACTTAGCTAAGCTGTATTTCCCTTGCCACATCACGTTATGGCGTACGTGATGCAATGTCACGAAACAATCGAAACCGCTGTGTTTTGTGACAAAATCATAATATATTGCTCAGTACGATTTTTATCTCTCGACAATATGTTTTCAAAATGAATTTTTTTTAAACATCTTTGGTGAAATGGTAATAAATATTTTGTTCTCATGACTCAGATACAGTGTAGAGATTAGTGAATTCAAAAGGAGTGGGCAGTATTACTTCTGTGACAAAAACGTGAATTTTGATGAAAGTTGTTAATATTCAAACAGGTTCTTCGCATCGGTGCTGAAGATTAGCATTTTAAGTAGTTTCTTGCTAGAAACATCTTCTTCGATTGTGTACGTATACCCAGTATAATGTGGGTATTCAAGCACAGTCTAGTTCAAGGTATAGGGAATTTCTATGACCAAGGCTGACGTGGGTGGAAAGTTTGCCAAGGTTGACGACCATAATTTGTGTTACGAAGCAAATGTATTTCCTTTGTTAATACGAAAGGGATTCTACGTTTAAAAAATCCTTTATAATGGAGGATGCAGTGCTAGAGGCTTACTAGCCTAGAGCATATCCCTCGTAGATAATAAAAATCTGCCTTTGAACTGATGGTTTCAGAATGAATTTCAATGGAAAAAAAACACAATTTAAAAAAAAATTTGAATGATGTAAATAAATAAAACATATTCGTGTTTCAGTTGCATAATATTCCCACCACCACCAGCTTCTGGGTGTCAGAAACAAACTCAGTTTCAGTGGTAAATTAATGTTCTTGTATGTCAACGTTTGAGTTCTACCTGACTTGCTTCTTATCAGATGTCATCATCTGCTGGCAACAAAGCAGGAATCAATTGCGTAGACGAATACAAGATTCAGGGAAACTTCGCAATGCTCTAGACCACTAGTACAATAGAACAACTCAATCTTCAAGGACATCTTGTGTTTTATCTACAAAGAAATGTTTGTCATAATCACTCAAAAATATATGACTACGAACATCCAGTTTGCCTAAAAAGTGATCTTCTCTATGTAACTACAGTGCATTTTTCCCTTCATGGGGTCAACATCGTACACGAATAGCTAGTAACTCGCTTGGCAACGGTACAATTAGGGATGTTGGAAACAACCCCCACCACCCCATGCTTTTTCATTGTGCAAGCGGAGCTTTCCCAATGTTCTATTGCGAAAAACGACCTCAAAAGAAATGTCACCAAAGTGTTCCCACCTTCGCTAGTTCTCATTATCTAAAATGAATCTCTAGTGGTTCCATCCGAAAAACTAACTGCTATCTTCTAATTACTTGCGACTTTTAGATGGTATGATATTTGGAAACTAATGGTTTCCGACTCCGCATAAACTTTAATTTGGCTCGGGAAATGAATGTAAATAGAGGGGAATCTAGAACCATTCGTATTCAAAACACCAATCGCATAACATAGGAGTTGAAGAAACATACATTGGTTTGAGAAATTCCGGGCGGCTTTATGAGCCAAGTTGAAATTGATTATTTGAGAAAGGAGTCAAACGTTGGATTAAAAAAAAGCTTATTTATCTTAGATAATGCGTGAAACAGTGCCATCTATTTGTAGAAGGAAAAAGTAATTGGAAAAACGATTTAGTTATATTATATTTCCGCTGTGATTCTAAACTAGGTAAGTTAAATTAAAGCTGGGAGTAACTGCAGAGTACCCTGTCTTGGTCGGGAGTCTTTTGAAACAACGCAATATCACAATAGTAAGAAAGATGGAAAGCGCAAAGATTTGTGGCCCGCATCTGACCATAGGCGAACAGTTTAGGTATGTTATGCTACAAATAATATTATGTTATTGAGATATATTATTGTATTTATGACGGAAATATGTCATGACTGTAAATATGTTATGGGTATGAGCACCGTATGTGTGATAGGTGTGCAGGATGTTTTAGCGGCGCATATTGTGTTTTATAAAGGTTATCAGTTGTCCCAAGTATTGCGGAAAGCCTGGCGCTACATAAAACCTTCCTCGGTGCTTATGAAATACTGATGTGTTCACTATCACATGGACGGGCTGGTGCTTTCTCTGTGCATCAGAACACTTTTACCCATCAATATTCGAGCTTCGTTTCAGCAGGAAGCGGATCTAACCTCCCATGCCATTAGTACGCATCACAGTTAGTACGCATCATAGTTAGTACGCATGTACTTGCATAGTTTACGATAAGTTGCGTGGAGTATCGTGAAAGCATGTGATCAAACGCTTCAATGCGGGGATCAATTCATTGACGATGAACGCAGAAATCCACCTACCTAGTTTTCGCGGAATACTTGATAGAGTATTGCGGTTCTTATAAAAAACACTTTTCGTTGTTTGCGGAAAATTATAAAAGGGTTCCGCAGTTTTGTATATAAAAAAAGAATGTAAGATTTTTTCTAGGAAGTGCAGAGAATGTGATTGTTATCGTCCCCATATTGCGCGTAATTAATGAATAATAGAATACATTTTCTTTTGTGTGCGAGTGAGAAGTCTGCCTCATCTGGAGATTCTATGAATGAATAGTTTCGCGGAATAAGCAGTGTGGATTACAAGTAAGAGTAACCCTCTTTTACTATAGCGTAGTTAACCCAACAGACGAATGTCTAGCTTAATGAGTTCAGTTCATCTGCTGGTAACAATGGTTTGGAATCTTTGGAATAGTAGTGTGTTGTTGTCGATTCAAGCGTTCAGCCGCGTTTCCGTCATCTGAATCGCTTGTGTTTCACTATGTTACGCAATCTAAAATCATGACAATTGAGGTCAAAATTGAATTATCTATGTAAAGCTGAAGAAAAGAGAGGGCCCGCTATACGAAAGGTTTTCGTATTGAATCAGAATCATTAATAACAGTATCACAGCTGAACCGCGCTAACAGTGCAAACAAAAGTCAAAATATCTTTTTAAACGATCGCTAGCAGTTGAACTATTTGGAAAACTCGATTTAATTAAAAAGTGAGTTATGGACTATTGAAACCGAAATCATCAAAGCAACTAGATAGCTTTAATCGTGTATTTTCAATATCCAGAGAGTCTATTCATAAAAGGCAATGCTTAATGAATTCATTAAGCAAGTTTCGCGCTAGCAGAACAGCTCAGATCACGTACTTTGTGAGGGGAGACGGAGAAAGGGATTCAAGGAGAAGATTCACAACGTTTCGCAATAAAAAAGAACTGAAATATTTGTCTCCACAAGTCTTTATGAATAATTATTCATAAATGTCACAATATTACGCAACATGCGGCAACTTTGCGGCACGGAACAAAGACGCGAGAACAAAGGGAATTGAAAAAGGTGATGGAAGATGACGTCCCACTATCTCATTTAGCCTTTTCGACATAAGTCATATATCAAGTCAGTCGTTAAATTGCGTTAAGTTTCTGCGTCGAGTATCTGTTAGTGAACACTCGGTAGCCAACACACTGACGTTTCGCCGAAACGTCTCAAAAGATTTCCCAAGGATTTCGCCATACACGAACTTAATTCGCTTTCTGAAAGGAAGTATTTATGTCATAACATTACAAGCTTTTGAGAAATGGTGTTGCCTAATGTACATGAAGCATTCACGTGTCCTTTGCGTATCGGCAAATCTAGTAAATCAAAATTAGGATTTGAGAAGGATGTTAATACGGCCGGTTTTGTCGTAAAGCTTCCCACACCATAGCTTTAAGCAATATTTATCATTTTGCTTTCACAGCTACTTCCTTTTTTCATTTTCTTTAATCATGATTACGGCGCTTTGTAACCTAGATACCAACCTCGCATACCTAAAGGCATGAACCTCGCTCTTATGCTGGTCACTGGGTCAATAGATGAAATATGGTTATGAAGTCTCGTATCTTGTGTTTTCATTTGGTTGTTATACTGGTTATGACAACAGGTTTAATTAAGTTTTCTCACCACATTAAGGACAAGCGGCATCAATCTGTGTTCTCACCCTCATTACGTCACGAGGCACGCAAAAGCGGATGGTAAGCAGATAAAATGCCCCTATTTGATTGGTCGATTTAATATCGATTACGAAATCTTCCAAACAACGCACCAAGCGCTGTGTTTGTTATATTAGAATACTTGGGTCAAGCTAAAACATAACAAATACGGTTGACTCGTTGTTAAACATTAATTTGCGGGTAAAAGGATTACACGAAAACTCTCTCTGTATTTTCAAATATTGATAATAATCGATCGCGCAAAACACTTTACAACACTGAGGGACAACGATGTACATACTTCAAAAATATTTGTCATCGACACAAAATGACTGTGACCCGATGAATCAGGTGCAGAGCCCACTGAGACTGATTTATGCAAAGGAAATTGAGCGATAAAAAAAACACTTACAAATTTCCTTCACAGTTGGTGGCCAAAACAAGCCATTATTTTCACTAAAAATCGGGGCACAAACTATTCTTCGAGGAGATATCCGTATTCTTTTTTACGGAATCTTCTAAAACCCAATAATATAAATCAATATAAATATTTTTTAATGTAAAGTTTCGCAATGGTGTAGACATTGTTGTTTCGTATCGTTTCCATGGATATTTGGTTTTGGCGGCAAATTGAGACGCGCGCTTGCCGGTGACAAAAGAAAAATAATCGTCATGTTTACGTCATAGCAATTAAAAGTGTGTCCTCCCACAACTCAAAACAATTGGCACATCATGATTGATTATGGCGCGAGTGGCTTTAGACGTCAGCCAGTGTGGCAGAAGTGCTTGCGAAATAATGAGTCCGATCTCTGTGACAGAAGTAAGGCTACTTTGGAACAACTCCTGAGGGTATGACAGACATGCCAATAAAATGAAGCGAGCTATCCCGTATACTTTAGTAGCGCTCGCTTTGATCACTGGAATTGATTGCGAAACAGAACGAAATTTCAAGTTGAGTAAGTGGGGAACTCACCGATGTCAAGGATTCAAGTAGTTATCAATTTGAGCTCATCGGTGAATTCAGAGGAAAAAATCTTCTAGAAGCATTAATTGTGTTATATATGAGGCTATACCCTAAAAATATACACATTTATTTACACTTTATATACTGCTTAAATATTTTGACATCTTTCGATTATGAAATTTAAATGTCACAATAAATTTCTATGTATTACCCAGAGGCCTTTTCGCGCTTATCGCGCTTTTGCAATCATTTTTAAAACAGCTTTGTCAGTAAGGCCGCATTGTCCTGATTTGCTCCAGAAATCACTCAACCGTCTGATATAAGTGGCTTTGGTATTCATATTGAGTGCAGCGCACAACTGGCAAGTCCATGGTGCGTATGTAACCTCTTTGTATATCTTTCTCCATTCAAAATACTTGCTATACGCATGATCGTCTTTATCCAGGTATTTGAGATGGTCAGCAAGTTCTTTGACGGTGTTGAAATCCAGCGCATTGATGAATGATCCCGGTATAGCCAGGTCTGGGTTGCTGTAGTTCGCTCCACCGATCACTATGGGTACAATACCCATTTTCAATGCGCCCCAGTACTTCTCGGTTATGTAGTCCTTACAGTTCGAGTTCTCGAAAGCTAACTGGAATTTATATCGCTGCCTGAGTCTGTTGCACTCAGGTGCGTCCAGTTTACAGTCCCCGGCCTTCTTAGCGCCTACAAAACTGGCGCAGATTCCATAAACATCTACCTGAATATATTTCAATAATTCCTGAATGAATTTTTCCCTTGGTAACTCACAGTGACTTGCAGCCCATATCACAAAGTGATCTTTTTTTCCTAATATTTTCCTGACGGTTTTATCAGCATCTGTAACTCCGTTTGTTACGCGGTAGAAGTACCCGTAAGGCGAATACAAATCCGAGTCCCTTCGATACGTGAGAGTCCAGTGAAATAGATTGTTCAGCCATTTTGCGTCTGGGTTATACTCAGGGCTCTCCAGAGCGAAGTAAATCCACTTCTGGTACCGAGGCTTCTGTTTTGCGAGACGAAACATCTCGATACGACCAGGCAAGTCTTTAGCATGAAAGATCACAGCATCAGCTGTACCAAACGTTGCAGCATTATCGAACGAAAGCTTGCAGCGGAAATATGGACAGGCGATGTTTTCCCAGAGGTTGAATCTATCAGTACCGTTCATCCAGCCCCAGGGCTTTTCATGGAAAAAAGCCGTATAGCATAGGACAACTTTCATGGGTTTGTCACTAGCACTACGTGAATACTCAACTAATGTTTTTGCTTTGGATTCTTCCTCGAGCTGTTGTTTCATCCTGAGTAGTTCACGATTGATGACACGGATGCGATCATCAACGTGGTGTGGTTGCTCGTAGGTTTGTAGATGATTGTTACGTACGATGGAATGATTAAACGTCCATATTAGGGTGGTGCTAGCAACCAGGAGTATCCCTGTCATGCGCCGTAAGTTCAGGTAACTTAAAACAGCGGTTAAATACTCCATTTTATCAAGATAACTGAGCTGTAAAATATGTTGTCCATTTGAATTTTTAGCTAATAAAATTATACAAGGTCTACTGCACATCGTATGTCAATAACTGAAAGCGCGCGGAAACTGGGAACTAGCCAGACAAATCTTGTAGTTTCACGTGTTATCGGTCCCTTCATCGCCAAAAACGACCCTGGAAAACTTTAATTTAATTTTTTATTTTATTGAATATGAGAATCAATTTATGGCCTGACTCATTGAAGTTAGTTAAAATTAAAATTTGACATTGTAAAACCACAGGGAGTCCGAGCAGTCAAATCTATTACTTGGTTCTATTAATAATTGTGTTTATCTTTTTGTCCGTCACTCCACATTGTCGTTTCGAGCTCCAATAATCACCTAGTTTCTCGATGACTACAGGTTTGGTATTAATGTTTAGTGCGGCACAAAGCGTGCAAGTCCATGGTGCACTACGAGCTATTTTGAAATGTTTTCTCCACTCAAAATACTTGCTGTAAGCTTCATCGTCTTTGTCAAGGAACATCAGGTGCTCCGCAAGAGACTTGATTGTTTTGAAGTCCATAACATCGATAAAAGACCCTGGTACTGCTATGTCTTTCCCGTACCCTGAGCCACCAAGAACGACAGGAACGATCCCTAATTCCAGGGCTCGCCAGTATTTCTCCGTGACATAACCTACACAATTAGAATTCTCAAATGCAAGTTGGAATTTATATCGTCTCTTGAGCTTGTCGCATTTTAAGTCATTGAATACGCATCGATCTTCAGCTGGTTTAGACCCCACTTTGCCTGCACATGCTCCATATATATCTACCTTGATGTAGTTTAAAAGCTTTTTTATATATTTCTCTCTCGCTAAATCGCAGTGACTTGCTGCCCATAAGACGAATCTATCTTTAGGTCGCACGTTTCTTTTTATTTCTAAGTCAACGTCCTCTTGCAGTTGGCTTACTGGATAGTAATACCCATACGGACTGAAGAAGTCTGCATCTCTTCTGTAGTTTGCCTTCCAATTGAAATAGTTATCTAAGCCAACTGCTGGTGGATTATTGTCTGGGTTTTCCAGAGCAAAATAGACCCACTTTTGATGTTTAGGCTTGTGCTGCTTCAGATTCGCTAGAGCAAAAGTGCCAGGCATTTCAAAAGCATGAAAAAGAACTGCGTCAGCCTCTTTATACTCTGAATTATCGAAAGTCAATCTGCATTGGAAATAAGGACATGCCAGTCCCTCCCAATGGTTAAACATTTCAGAGTTGTTCATAAAATCCCATGGTTTTTGCTTAAAGAACGTTGTAAAACCAAGAACTACCTTGGTTTTAGTATTTGCAGGGAGTTGCGTGTAATTCCAAAAGTCCATAGCGCGAGTTTTGTCCTCGATTCGTTTCCTCATTACCAGCATTTCCTTGATGACAGCACGTAGACGATCATCAACCCCTTTAGGTTTCGACAAGAACCACAAATTCCTTCCTCGCAGAGTATAAACATTGAGCAACAGAATAACAATTGCACTCAATATCAAACCTATTGCTACAAACCGACGATTCACTACAAGACTTCTGGGAATTAATGCTTTGACGTTGTCCATCTGCGAAGTTTCTTCTGCCATGACACAGTTTGGTGAGCCCACGGAACTTCGCCGCATTAATAAACTTAGACAAACATATTCAAATAATAAGCTTCCTTTATTATACTTTGTAATACTGTTAATTATGCGCAGTCAAATGACCTGAGAAGTCATTGAGGCATTCAGCCACTGGGCAAACATGCAAATAAAAAAGTTATTTTGGGAGTTTCAATTTATCAGCGCAACTTTATTTGCATTATGTTTTTTCTTGTTTAAACAAAGAGTATTCTACTTCTAGTGTTCTATTGTCTCTTGGGAGAATGCTACAACACAGGTCTCCTTCATGCTGGAGTAGCGCTTGTGTATTTATCAGACAGAAACAGAGTAACATGCTGCAAATGAACTTGCGGGTAACTCGTGGTTTTAGGAATTCTGCGAAAGAGAGCGAGTATGAGCGGTGTGAGTTACAGTAACATGTTGTTGTTGTAGGTGACAAGTTAAATGACATGAAGTCCCCTAAACAGGTGGTGGTCGTCAACTCCACAGAATACAGTATGAATACATTATACTAACAGGTACCAAGAAAGACCAAAGTCTGTGCGCTTTTGACGCGTCCGCCTTGTCTTTTTCAATCTCAAATACTCTAGTTTTGTCGACAACTCTTTTAATAAGCGCGCTGATATTCTGTTTGTGCAATCCGCATTGTTTTTCTACGCTCCAGAAGTCGCTCAACCGACTGATGTACGTCGCTTTCGTGTTCATATTCAGAGCTGCGCACAGCGTGCAAGACCATGGTGCGTAGTCTACTGCTCTGTAGTGTTTTCTCCATTCAAAATACTTGCTATACGCATGCTCGTCTTTATCCAGGTACTTGAGATAGTCAGCAAGTTCTTTGACGGTGTTAAAGTCCAGCGCATTGATGAATGATCCCGGTATAGCCAGGTCTGGGTTGCTGTAGTTTGCCCCACCGATCACTATAGGTACTATACCGAGCTTTAACGCGCCCCAGTACTTCTCGGTTATGTAGTCCTCGCAATAAGAGTTCTCAAATGCCAATACAAACTTGTAGCGCTTTTTCAACTGTGTGCACTTTGGATCGTTCATATGACATTCCCCTGTCTTATTGACGCCTAGGAATGGACCGCACTTCCCGTAAAGATCAATCGATACGTACTGAAGAAGTTTGTAGATGTATTTCTCTCTGAATATACCACAATGACTTGCAGCCCAATAAACAAACCTGTCCTTTCCTCGTAATATTTGTTGAATAAACTTTGTTCCCTTCTTCTCGCTATTTGTGGTTGGGTAATAATAACCGTACGGGCTGTATAAATCAGAATCTCTTCGGTAAGTCAGTGTCCAGTGAAATAAATCATTTAATCGCTCAGTTTTTGGGTTATTTACCGGGCTCTCGAGCGCAAAATAGATCCATTTCTGTAGTTTGGGTTTGCTGTGTAGAAGCCTGTACAAACCTAAGGTGGTAGGCATGTCTTTAGCATGGAACAACACAGCATCCGCACGTAGGAAATCATGGATGCTGTATGTCAGTCTACAGCGGAAATATGGACACTGAGTTCCATCCCAACGGTTGAACATCTTGCTGTTCTTCATCCAGCCCCATGGCTTCTCACCAAAGAACGCTGTATATGCAAACACTAGTTTAGTTCTGTCTGTTTTTGCCTTCTTGGCCAAGTCATGTAGACTCATTGACATTGTCTCGTTCTCTAATTTCGCTTTAACGCGCATGATTTCTTTGTGGATTTGACGGATTCGATCATCAACTGCTTTCTGTGGTGGAATTTGTAGGTTAGAGTTTGGTCTTTTTGATGATATCATCATCAATGTGTAACAGGTCCAGAAGAAGATCGCAAAAGAGATGACAACTTTGAGTACAAACTTGCACCTGTGACCAGTTGTCGTGGAGTCAAGCATATTTCATACTTCCACGGTGTTTTTTGTTGTTAGAGTTGATCAGAATATTCTGCCTTAACGTGATGGCGGCTGAACGTGACACACGTCACGCTACGCTGATTCTCGTACTAGACCCAGACCCCTCTCTGGATTAGAGAGATACAAGGCGAAGGGATCGTGACTATAGGTTAACCAAATCAGGTACACGCAACCAGACTGGAATGCATTAAAAATGAATTTGCGGAATATTATAACAAAGGCAAAATAAAGTGGTCGTTTATCCGAATTCTGACTACACAAACGTCACGAACACAACTACAAAATTGTCGCAAATTATTGGACAGATAACTAGCTATTGATTTGGCTATTGATGGTTTGCAATTAATCCCTGGAGATTCAAAGAAAGACATAGACATGGTGCTATGTTGGATGACATTATTACAAGAGAAGCTAATGAGTAATCTTTTGTTAAATTCATTCAACATGGCCCCCATAATATGATGTCATAATGTCACATGAAAACCAAAAATTGCACAAGTGCACAAGTCTTGTGGTTGTCATGGAGATACCATGTCGGTTGTCTGGTCGAGGTCCATTTTTACCGCGTCAGGTAGTAACAGATTTCTGACTCAGACTTCGATTTAAAAATTACAAATTTAAATGACAAAGCGCCCCCCAATTCCCTTCTTATCGTTCGTTTCGGTATCTCAAGTGCCAATTTGAGATAAACGATTACTTCCTCCTGCTACTTTGATCAGGCCACCCAACCAATCCAGGTAGATTGCCAATTAAAAATCTCTTGTTTAATTATTGATTACGACAATAAAATAGTACTTATTCACTGAAGCCATAACAGTTTTGTTCGTTTTGAATCAAGATGCTTGAGTAGCTCGGACCATAGCTATGGACACCGATGAACGTGTTTAGAAAACAGGTGCTATTGCCATATCTAGTTACTGCAGTCATGAAGCGTCGACTGCCATAATACTCTGAGTCTAACTGTGTTCCGGTATGACTTTTTATGTAGTCCGGAACACAGGCATGCGCACATGTTTAACTCAACGTGATAACAAAAAGACTCACATTTGCTTGTTATTGTCAATTAAATAATTTGCTTTGGGCTGTTCACAAGTACGTTTATTTCGTTTTCTAGCGTCACGTGTCTATCACAATTGAGCGGGAAAGAAAGGAATGGGTAAAAGAAGCGGTACGAACGAAAGAGACAAAAAATGAGAAATCGAAAAAAATCAATGATTATCCTGAAATGAGGGAACGAAAAACATGAATATGTTTAATCAGTGATTTATAGATTAGCAGTCTTATTGCATGCTATCTCTGAGCAACTTGTAATATCCTTTGGAGAATTTCTTAAAATTGTTTGTTAGTAGTAATATATGTAGTTGTCACGATGTATATGCAGAACATGCTGACATGAAAGCTCCCATACCGCAGTTCCCTCAACCCCTCCCTCTTATTTTCAAATATCTACCACAAGGCAAGTTTGTATAACGAATAACTAAATAGACACGTACTCGAGGAGTCAAGGTATTGAATGGCGCTTGCATTGAAAAATAACAAATTATCCTTATTTTATTTTAAATAGTTTAAAAAAATATAATTTTGTTTTAGATGATCGGTATTATTTCGTGAAGTCATCGTAATGTTTCCGTAAGTACGAACCATTGTTTTGCAATTAAAATAGTCACGTGGTTGTTGGGCGCGAATTCCGACAAACGAGCGAAGCGTTACTCGGCGCAGCGCGCGCGCCATCGGATTTTCGAGAGAGCGAAGTAAACAAGCGAAGTCGAGCAGTTGAAGTGCGATCAAAATTCCTTGACAAAAGGTTGGAAGACGAACGATACGCCATGAAAGTCTCTTGGGTGGCCGAAAGTGATGTTCAACAAGGGAAGTGCTGATTTTACTCGGGAAAGTCCCGACTGCGGGTTGGGTTCAAAAAGCTCGCGATATAAAGACGAAGTCGGATTCCCTCTCCACAAGATACCCGAAAAGGGGGAAGAAAAAGGCACCAAAGACGACGGTTCTGTTGCTCAGAATGGACCTGGTGGCCGTGTGGATCTTCTGGGCAGACCCATTGCTGGAGGGAAGTACCGTGCACACTCGGAGCGATACAGAAGGCTTCAGTTAGCATGTTACAACTTTTTGGAAAGGCCGCATGGTGTATCTCACCTTTACCATGCTTTCATGTAAGTTGGATTATTGCGTATTCAAATTGAACGTGTCTTTCAGTGGTGATAAATATTTTATTATGGGGCAGTTAGAGATAGCAGAAAGATCATCCAGAAAGCGTTTTCTGTTTGGGTGTTATACACGCAAAGGTAGCGCAGTTGTTTTCAATACTACAAGGCCAATCATTCTTGTAAAAGGTCCGGGGGGAAAATGTAGCCAAAATCATGGATAATACTTTATTAGCTTTCAAAGAAGGCCGAGAGAAAAGCCTTAGGGAGAATCGTGAGGACAAACTTAATGAGCACAGAGCATTTTAAACTTTCAAACATCAAGTTTGCGGGAAGCGTTTGTGAAACCTGTAGCACGGGCAGTTGTTTACAAACACAAACTTTGCTCAATCTATTTGCTTTGTGCTGGCAGTCTGTTAGAGCTAATAAGAGTGCACTATCTGAAACCCATCTTCGATTCTCATAAAGGCAGTTAGGAGAATCGGAAGAACTCTAGGTTTTGTAATAATACGTTTGAGGAGCCGCAGTTTGGGGTTGCAGTTAGCTATCAGTTCGGGTTGCATGGCCTCTTTGATCCCAAAGAGTAGACAGCTGCGTATGAAGTCCGTATTTGATTATTTGTTGTCTTGAGAAGCTGTAAGGCTCCTAGCGTTTTCCGGTTCGATTTGCTTGTAATTATGCTTAAATAGTCAGTTAAAGAATCATTCATCAAAGACAAGTAGGAAATTAGAAGTGTGCGACATGTCGTTTGCACAATATTCTGAGCACAGACCGGTTTCATATTGAACGATTAGGAACTGGTCCTTGGGTTTTCTTAGCCAAAACAGCATGGTATCTATGTGCTTCTAGTCTTTATCTGAGCACTAAATAAGAGGTTTAAAGCACCTGGTGAATCAAGGGAATACGATGGAACGTGTTCCATGTACATCAACATGGAAATCGAATTTTAATATTTAAAAAAAACATTTGGAGGTAATTTGTGTATTGAAACTGAATCCAAAACACCACGTTTGTTTTCGTTCTGAAGGACAAACTTTCTTTACACATAAATTTAGTACTTTACGTCTTTAAAGAATTTCTTCAAATCGTGATAGGTTTACGTTACAAATAGGTCTCGAATTTGCAATGATAATACAGTAACTTCTACGCTATTCAAATTAGAAGCGTCGTCGGCTAGAAATAAACAAATGAATTAATGTACATAAAAGTACAAAAATTTCGTAGCAGTAGTTGAGACTCACACACAAATATCTCACACACAAATCTATATAATTATGTTGCCAGGTTAAAGATCTTCGAGCTGTATTTTTAATCGATGCTCAAGCTTTTTAATTATGTATATTAAAAACGCAGCGCATTGGTTTACTTGTTCTTGACTTGTAAATATTTGATCGTTCTACTCAGGAGTTTAGACACTACAGTGTTTGCACATCACTAAAAAATATATTTCTAAATACTGTCTTGTTGTTATGGATTCGTGTTTGGTTAAGAATCTTGTTGTTTTCCATTGGGTGAAAAACATACATTTTGTGTTTTCGTTTTTACCAGTAATTAATTGTGGTATAATTAGTATTAGAAACTATGAAATATTAACCAACCAACGCGACACAATGCATGAAAACTGAAACTCGGCGCCATTGTGATTCGTTTCAGTAACAACACCATTTGTATCTAGAGGTGATGAAACTTTAATGACTAGGTTTTATTGCTTGCAATTACCTAGTTTTTAAAGAATAGACACTGTAATTAGGACCAGGATCTTGTTATTATTTTCGCTTCTTTATTCTGTGGGTGTCTGAATTTTCGCTTCTTTATTCTGTGGGTGTCTGATTAGCATTGATAAGACAGACCACAGTTTTCTTGCAATGATGTTATCACAAATGGACTCAAACTTGCCAAAAACACACTGAATGCAATGAAATACTACATGTATTTACTTGAAGATCACATTTTCTTGGTGCCAAAATTGTCACACTTGTTTACATATCTCTAGAATGTGTAAAATATCTTGAGTGATGAAGCAATTAAATAGTTTACCATACATTACCAGTAGTTTCTAAAAGAGAGTGTATCAGAGGGAGAGAGAGACAGTATGTTTGGGCATCGTGCATCAACAAAGTTGTTTTGAATGGCAAACTACTGTGAAGCAGCATGAAACCACTGAGGAAACTTTGATGAGATGGACTGGGAGTTGTGTT
>JAUPMF010004327.1:0-10834 GCA_031471435.1 Stomphia didemon | reverse complement strand
ATCCGGGGGTCTAACCATACACAATTTTTAATGTATGTAGGACTGAGATCCGGGGGTCTAACCATACACAATTTTTAGTGTATGTAAGACTGAGATCCGGGGGGGACTAACCATACACAATGATTCTCAGGTGGCTGTTCGGGCAATGGTGCAGTCGAAACGACAGACGAGTGTTCTTCAAGATGTAGATGTTCTAGGCGATGGACAGGCCAGTGCTGTGACGTCCAACGCCCGGCAAGTGAATGGGGCGACCCTCACCTGGAAACTTTAGACGGTAGTGACAGCGAACTGTATTACGTCATACTCTCTGTTTTGAAAACACTCTACTATCAGCCCTTTGTTTTGCCTTACCACAATGTTTTAAACATGTTTTGCGCCAATTTTAACTCCGTCAGTAAAAGATGTTGGAAATTCAAATATCTTTTTTCAAACTTTTATCAGGAATTCAGTTTGATTACTTTGGTATTGGCGAGTTCTGGGGCTGCCGTAGCGTCCACAATGCATTTGGAATGCAGTTCCGTTACTTTGCGTACAAAAGAGCTTCCCTTACAGGAGGCGTTGCTTTGAGGGCTGGTAGAAGTGTCATCAGTATTATGACCATTGAGACTGATAATCCACTGGACATGCCACTGCTAAGGTCAGTACTGATAACTTGACCTGAATTGGAGTTTCGTTTCTTCGACCATTTGCCAATGCATGCTGAATACAGCGCATTTGTTAATCAATGTTAGCCAGATACCTTACACATGATTACCCATATCAAAGAAAAAGGAACTAATTACTGATATTTGTTCTCCATATCGTAGGATTAACGGTGCCTTGGTTAATTTAACGGGCAAAACCGGGAGACAAATTGAGCTCGAAAACCGAACTGTTCTTCTGGATGTGCAGAAAAATCTCAACTATGAAGATGACGGAAGAGCTGTGGTGTTGCTCTCTCTGCAGTACGAATCAGGTATGTGGTCCAATCAGAACGTGCGAGACACCTATAAACCAATTACATTGCTTGGTTATGGTACTATTGTATCTTGATAATTCTTTATATTTAGGTGTTACCGTGGCAATGTATGTACGCCACAGTGGCATGATAGGAAGGCAGTTCCTGAACGTCTTGTTTACAGTCACCGCGGCATTCAAAGGACACACACAAGGCTTGTGTGGCATTATGGATAACAATCCTGCTAACGACTTGACAGGACCTGCAGGAGATTCGTACAGCAATCCTGTGAAATTCGCAGACTCTTGTGAGTGAGATTTCGACGTGTTGTTCGCAATTTAATTTTAATTTAATTTGTTATTATTATTTATCATCTGTTACCCACCTAATATGGTAACAAAGAGCGTGTCTTTTCACAGGGCGTATATCCTCTGCTCATAACGGGTCGGGGTTGTACGACTCGTGGTCCTGGACGTCGTCTAATTTCCATGCTGATGACGTCATAGACTCAGCATATACAGACCCGAGCTACGTCCCAGTCTATGGATTAGATGGAATATCCGATGACATACTCAAGGTTTGTGGAACTAAAAGCTGAAAAAGTAGCATCGTCAATATGTCGCTAGTACTCCATTGAGGTGACACTGGTTTGTGTCAGTGACGGAGGATACAATACTTTAGTTATATTCACATTTTTTACAATGACAAATATACTTGGATATAAAGAGAATTTGTTTTGAAATGTTTCGAATCAATCCTCATACAAATTTTGTATAAGGAAATCTGAATAAACCGTTTGGTTTTCCAGTTAGACACTACAATGTAGATAAGTAATATTCATATATTTGGTTGTTATTTTTGGTGTCAGAAATCTCGCGCTGCCTGCGAGGCGAAAGGATTATCTGGAAATCTTCTGAAGAATTGTATCTACGATGTTTCTGTAACTAATGATACGTCTTTTGTCGAACAAGAAACGTTAAAAACAGGTAAGAAACTCTGGTGAATGGAAAAAGGCTTGTGTTCCTTGTGTCGGGGGTTTTCTTTGGATTTTTCTGTTTTTCTCTCCTGACTATTACATTGTATTATGGTTAATAATTAACTAATATAAAACGTTTTTCGTGTTTACATTGATTTGTTTACACAGTCTTATATAAACATGCTGCCCAACCAATCAGCGCGCGCGTTATATTTCAAGTATTTTATAAAGTAATATAGTAATTTGTATCGTATTTGTCTCAGGATGTTCAAACCAGTGCTCAGGCAAAGGACGATGCGTCAACCAGACTTGTCATTGCATGGACGGGTGGTCTGGGGCGAGCTGTGAACTTGGTATGTTAGTCACGTGTTACATATACCATGTGACTGTCTGTACCCAATAAGAGCGAAACTAATCTTGAACAGAAATGCTGATAGATACAGCTGTGTGGCTGTTCGTGTTTTTAAAGACTATCGTTAGATGCCTATCCCTTCTTGTTGTACCAGTATATGTTTGCCATTGAAAATATATGGTACACTTTCTAACGTTGCAGGTTCCTGTCCAAACTGCTCACAGCATGGGAATTGTGTCAAGGGATTTTGTCAATGTGATATCGGATGGGAAGGGGTGATATGTGATGAAAAAGGTTTGGTTATTGTAACATGTTTGTACTGTAATCTTTATGTTTAGAGCTCACACAGATTGCTAATGATAAAACTTCACATTTCTGCTTAGCAACGTGTTTCAACGTGAATAACTGTACAAGTCCAGTCCACGGTGTGTGTAGGAGAACCGACGAATGCGCTTGTAATGAAGGATTTATTGGTGAGTCATGAATGTCCTCATCATGTCTCATAGACAACATTTACCTTATTCAAGGGTAGAATTCCTAACAGCATATTATGGAATTTTATTCAAAGCTCTTGTTGTATTTCAGGGAATGACTGTAGCGTAGTTCCAACGTGTCTTAATGTGTCATCGTGCTCGGGCCGAGGAAAATGCGTCGACTATGACGTCTGTAAGTGCGATAAAGAATGGACCGGCAACGATTGCAGTCACAACTCATGCGCAGACCTCGATGGTTGTTCAGGTAACAAATCAGGAGTTTTTCTTGGACTTCAAACTAATGCTGATTCAATTTGATGATCTTTCTCAGGACATGGCCGCTGCGTCAACGTGCACAAATGTGATTGTGATGCTGGTTGGACAGGAATCAGCTGTGCTGTACCAGATTGCCCAGACGTCAGCCAGTGTTCAGGACATGGTGTCTGTGTGTCTTCTAACAAGTGCAATTGCTTCCCTGGTTATCAGGGCAATGACTGTAGTGGGATAGCAGATTGCATTATGCTGGCGAATTGTAGTAACCACGGCGCATGCGTAAAGGAGGAAGGCAAGAATGCTTCGTGCAGGTTTGTTGTGAAATTCATTTACAAAACTAAAGTAGAAAGTAGAAAACTAAAACTAAAGTAGTTCTTTGTGAGTATCATTTGTTCGATTGTTGCCACCAGGTGTTACCATGGATTCAATGGGATAGACTGCAGCCAGGCTAGCTGTAACGAGGTTAATAACTGTAGTAGCCAAGGCGTGTGCGGAGAGGCAGGATTCTGTAAATGCGATGTTGGATTTACTGGTCTAGATTGCACTAATGTGTCGTGCGAAGTCTTGAACTATTGTTCAGGTAAATCAGAAATTCTCCATTGTAAATCTGATTGGTTAAGAACTGAGATAAAGCCACTTGACGGTACAGTAACTGTCACTCATCTATATATAACCTTTTATATGTTTTATTCTTTTCAAGGTCATGGAGAATGCATTGCCTACGACGTCTGCAAATGTCAACCTCTGTGGCACGGAGCAGCGTGTAGTGTCCCAGACTGCAGTGCGGTGAACCACTGCACAAAACAAGGGGACTGTTTGGCGCCAAATAAGTGCGAATGTTACCCTGGTTACGATGGAATCAGATGTGATAAAAAAGCAACCCCGAACGTGCACCCCCCTGTTTTCCAGTCTGCCGTCTATAATGCATCAGTGTACGAGAACACTCCCTTGGGGACCCTGGTAGTTCAAGTCAATGCCACTGATTTAGACACTGGAAGGAACGGAGAAGTGATGTACTTCTTAGCTAACGATGTTGGTGGGGTGTTCACCGTGGAGGGGTCTTCGGGTAGAATCGTTGTTTCATCGGCGTTGGACTACGAAGGTTTAAAGTCTGACCTCATCGTCCTTGAAGTCAACGCCTTTGACAACGGCAAACCGATCAAATTAGCTTCCACCAAGGTGTATATCACAGTGATCGACGTGAACGACAACTGCCCAGTGTTTGGTTCGTCACTCCAGGCATCTCACAACATATCGGTTTATACAAGTATTGGTTCTGCTATTTTGTATATCACCGCTGGTGACAAGGACAGCGGGCTCAATGGCGAGGTTCAGTACCAAATCGAGGCTGGAGCTGGTGTTTTCACGATAGATTCGAGGACGGGGGTGATAAGCGTGATTGGTCACGTGCAATCTATTGTTTATCACGTGGTGGTGAGGGCACGTGATCAGGGCATGCCTTATTGTTCAAGTGGGCTAAAACTGACTCTCAGAGGAGTAGGGAAATTCACATCGCCACCCTCAACAGGTGAATTAATTCGAGTTGTATTTCTTAATAAAACAAATATTTGTTCTTTTTAAGGGGTTATTGGTATCTATGGCAACCATGAGTACGATAGCATCATTCATATTTTCTTTTTGTTTTGTTTTACAGCTATCTTCACCACGAGCCGGCCAATAAAACCTACAACCCAAAGAGATATCGTGCAAAAAAAAGCTAGCCTGTTTGGGAACCCTGTGTTCATAGCTGGTCTCGCCATCGGCGCATGCGCGTTGTTGGGTCTCGTTCTATTCTTTTTCATCAGAATAAGGCTGAAAAATTCAAAGAAAGTCACTTCACCCAACAAAAGCAGCCCGCTTCTCCGAGCATCTCGACTTGAAATGCTCACCGGAACGAAACACCGTATCAGTCCGGCATATCGGGTAAAATGCTAATGCGCACTAAATGTCAGTAGACGTCGCTATTTCTGCTGATACTCAAGCTCACATTTAAGTCTATAAATTTCTAACTTGACTGCGATACTTTCGAACTTAACAAACAGTTTCTTTCTCTTTTTTTTAATAGGATTCCCGCGCATGGGCAGACGATGCTGATGATGACCTTGGCCCTTCTGACGTCATCGAGTTGCATCAAGTTAACGAAAGGAAAATTGATTTCTAGTTACTTTACATACGGTATATTAAGTTAGAGCGTCAAGTTCTGAATTAGGTTATTTTTGGAATCATTTTCCCGTCACGCAATACAAGCAGCCAATCACAATGCGAGAAAAGATTAGACAAGAACGCGCGCGGACCAAAATGAAAACTAGACGCATAACTGTGTGAACTCGGGCTTTCTTATTGGTCCATCTCAGGGATCGCTTAAGATTCGTGTTTGGGATCATTGAAATCTTCTACGCATGCGTTTTTGCATCATTCTACGCATGCGCTTTAGAGACTGGATAGCAAATTATAACCTGGGCATTTTTTTTGGAAAGCCCGAGTAACAATGATTCTAAAATAATCTGATCAGGGACATCGCGGGCTCACGAATGCAGAACCGATGGCGCTTTTAGTAATGGGCTCCCTGTGGTAATGAGCTCCTGTCAGTACCCAGAGGCTTTTCGTCATCATATACAACATCAAGTATTCTCTACGAACTGCTGCAATAAAGTGGACTAGAAGACCTTGGGAACGAAATAGAAAAGGCTTTAACACTTGATATGAAAACTACCCAGGATTCTTTGCGCTCTGAACATTGATACGCACACACACATATATATGTATATATACACGGATATACTTAGAAAATAGTAAATCCTTTATGTGAAAATAGTGTTAATGTAAATATTTACAGTCGTTAAGTAATGTTGTAATGTAATGTAGTCATCGTAGTTGAACAGGGAGTAATACGATAATGTGCCTCACGAGGTTGAACATTTGATATCGATCATTAAAAACGAGTTACTAAGCCTGACCTGTCTCGTCTTGCACGTTGTTAATCGTATCAGATGAACATATTTTAGCCCAGACAAGTTTCCTCTACAAATTGGTTGGCTGTTTTGTTTTCTCTTCGTCAAAATGAGCGACAAAATCTCAGTCAAATCGAGCTCGTCTTCCGTGGTCGCTGTTATCGCTTCGTTAATGGCCGTGTTGTTGTGTTGTGGTGAGTTTGTACGAATCGAGCTGATTCTAAAGGAACAAAACACAAGAATGAATCAGCAGGAGAACAAGATGACTTCGACACAGAACAGCAAGATGGCTGAACACATCGAGGCAGGAAATCGACCAGAAAACCATATTGAACGTATTGTAAGCAGAGACAAACGAGATATTCCCCGTACTGTAAACAAGACACAGACTAAAATGCTAATTGAACAACTAACACAGAAAAGAGACAAAATAGCTGGAAGATATTTGATCACAATACCAGGACCACCCGGTCCACCCGGTCATCCTGGTCCACCTGGTGCATCCGGTCCACCCGGTCATACTAGTTCAAATGGGAAACCTGGTAATAGAGGTAAACGAGGAAAGAGAGGAGCAAGAGGGCCCATGGGTAAACCAGGTAGAATTGGCAAACAAGGACCACGTGGATTAAAAGGTGACCCGGGACAAAATGGAGCTCCCGGCTCCCGAGGCATGCTGGGACCAAAGGGTGACCGCGGTCTCTCGTTAGCAGCACCATCAGTAATGGTTTCTCCGCCTCACTTGACCGTCAATGAAAGCAACTCGGCCATCTTCCATTGTTCTGCAAGTGGTTATCCACGACCTGTGATTGGCTGGAGTAAAGTTGATGGTCCATTACCTACCAACAGATCAATAGTTAATAGTAGCGGTAAACTAGAGATCCAACACGTCACATCCGGTGACTCAGGGATATATCAGTGTGAGGCTTCTAGTATTCTGGGTACAGTACAAACAACAACAACACTCGAAGTCAACTCCCGTCCAAACGTAACCCTGAACAGAGGACCAATCGAAGGAGGAAAAGGACGCAACGTCATTCTACCTACGTGTCACGTGACGGGGCATCCTAAACCAAAGGTCACGTGGTCTAAGGCTGTCGGTGCATTACCAAGTAATCGTACTGTTATCACGGATGGTCAGCTGACTTTGTTACGATCAACTTTTGATGATACTGGTTCATATATATGTAAGGCTGAGAATCGTCTTGGTTCAGTAGTCGCAGGGTTGGTGTTGATCGTTCTACCGGTAAGTTAAATTGAGTTAGTGTTGTGATCGTCCGAGTTGTTGTATGGGCTTGTATAAGACTGTTGATGATGTTGACTGACATTTCGACACTTGAGTGGAAGTCATCTACAGAGTCCAGTAAGTGTTGATAATATCATTTGTATTACATGTTTTTCAGATCAAAGATTTTGGGATTAAATGTAAGTAGTTAGTCCATCTGATCGACAACAACTTTAAAAACATTTGTTGACAACAAGAATGATTCACAATCATGACAATCGCGTGACAATCACGACAATAAATAAATAATAATATTTGGTGTAGAGCTGTTCTAGCGGACCCAGAGGGTCAACTAATGGGGGACGCTGTATATATATATAATCTGTACACAGGGGGTGGTCACAGACAGAGATTTGTTTACGTTTTCTGTGGTTTTTTTTACGTCTTTCGAATACAGTTTTTATTCACGCGCGTGATATCAAGGTATCAATATTATAAGTATTATTACAAAGGCAGCACCTTCTCCTCAGTTATTTTAAGACTCTGAGACTCAGACCAGCACTTTACCAACTAAGATGGGTGGCGGTAACATTCATGACAATCACGTAACAATTACGGCGATCACGTGACATTAACGTGACGTCATTATTTTATGGTCAATTTTTGTTGTTAGATTGCCCATCGCAGTCTAAGGCCCTGGGGATGCACAGTGGTACCATCAAACACAAGCAATTGTCAGCTTCTAGTGTGTATGAGAACAAGCCATTGGAATATGGAGCCCATAGAGCCAGGCTGAACTACAGAGACTGGAATGGTTGGGCTGCTAAGACTATTGACGTCAACCAATGGCTGCAGATTCGTTTTGTTAATGTAACAGTAGTGACAGCCGTGGCTACACAAGGATACTTACAAAAACACGACGTATTCGAGTGGGTGACGACCTACCAGCTGTCATCGTCAAATGATGGTCG
Source organism: Stomphia didemon (assembly GCA_031471435.1). Taxonomy (NCBI): domain Eukaryota; kingdom Metazoa; phylum Cnidaria; class Anthozoa; order Actiniaria; family Actinostolidae; genus Stomphia; species Stomphia didemon. Next base: position 2,679 of record JAUPMF010004327.1, on the reverse strand, counting down.
TACCTGGACTCTGTACCAGGAACATGGACGTGTTAAAGTAAGTGTGATAAAAGTTGTCTTTGGTTGATTATTCTATTGTAAAGCTAGATTTTCATAGAGCTTATTTTCTTGCAAAGACGTTCGCGGGAAATACAAATATAAACACAGTAATCAAGCACAAACTCCAGCATTTTGTTGTTACAAGATTCATCAGAATTTTACCCAAATCCTGGCACACCCACATAAGTATGAGAATGGAAGTCTATGGATGCTACATCTGAACAAAGGTAACTGCTGATTATATTAACATGACACAAAAATTAAAAAAATATATTTATATTTAATTGCGATATTATACCAAAATTAATTTTTATTATTGGAAATTATTATTGGCACTCGAGGTATTAACCCCTCACAATTTGTGGATCTTGTGCGCATGCGCATACAAATCGTTTTGATTTAAAATTTTACATTTAACTGATCTACCACACTTGCAATGATTATGTTCAACATTATGTACTGCTGATTGTATAGAACATGACGATACTTTTCTTTTTTTTAGGCGTGACATTAATGACAATACCAGTAAATATACTTGAACAGTATTCTAATTGACACACAAATATTTTATTTGTGTACCTTAACTTGTGCTGGCTGATCATTGTGATAATAAAACTGAGTTACAAGTTGAGTCATAATGGTGGCACGTATTGTAATGATTCAGATTCAAAGCTTTTAAATCATTTTTAGCTACATTTTGCTGCAGGAGAGCATTGTTATACTCTTATGTTTTCTAATATTGGTTGCGAACAATTTACGTGATAAATAAAATATGAGCAGGAGACTCTTCATGGGCATTTACAACACGAGCCGCAGGCGAGTGATTGCAAAGCCCATAAAGGTTGGATGCAAATAATTTAACTGACTCATCAACTGCATACATGTAAAACTTCATGTTTTGCTATAATTTTTAAGATTCTACTTATTAACTACCAGAAAATAGAGTTCTATCAGTCATCTACCACAGAGATTCCACGAGATACTACGTATGCGCATAGCTGGTCATTCTACTTTCGCGTTCCGCCATTGTAGTGTGCGTGGCTGGTCAAGCGAGGAACAATCTTGCAATATCACCTCATCCGACGTGAACAACTAAAACACTTTTCATCTAATTGAAATAGAACATCAGAGGATTCTCCGGGTAGGATTTGCGAGGCAAATCGTTTTACCTTCGGGTGAATAAACATCGATCAAAGATGGACGACACCAATACCGATGTCTTGGACGTCATGCTCACCGAAGCACGGTTCGAAAAAGCTGACTCGGCGATGCCGAATGCGTCAGAAAAAGGGAAGGAAACCCTTATAAAAAAGAGTGGAAAGACCCCACTCGCAAAGGACAAACGTCCTTGCAAAATAGCCAAAAATACCACCAAAACTGGCGACACCAGTGCTACTGGTTCAGGTAGTCAAACCGCACCGGTACGACTGGAAGACCTAGACCACAAAATCTCCCAACTGGCGGAGATTATGAACAGTTTCGCTCCTGTTGTAACGGAGCTGAAAACAGCCTACGATGCTGCGAGGCAGCACGATGACTCAAGTGACTCGGATAGCGAAGTCAACGAGGACACAGGGTCAAACTCGAATAAAGCTAAGAATGAAGACTCGAAAAGCAAAGAGGCCAGTGGGGGCCTGATCGATGACCTCATGCAGGAGGTACACGACAATGAACAAACGAACAAAGCACTTACGGAAAAAATGTCGTCCGTTTTGGACAGCATTTTAGCAACTGGTCTAAGTAAGAGGAAAGAAAAAATTTAAAGACCAGAAAACTGTAAACTGCTTTGTGTCACAAAAGTGAACACTGAAATTTTGGACATCGCCCAAAAAACCACCAGGAGCGTGGATGCTCGTTTACAGAAACTACAAGAGGCATTAATTAAAGGACTTATTCCTATGGCAAGGGCTGCAGGACTCGTGGGCGAGGCCCTGAGTAAGAAAGCAGATATGCCACTCTATCCAACTCTGTTCTCCTGATTGCATCAGCCAATCATGACCTGAACATGTGTAGGCGTGATTTATTCAAAGCTGATCTCGATGAGAAATACAAAGCAATATGCAGTAACAAAGAGCCTGTTGCATCAGAGCTGTTTGGTGACGACTTGGGAGAACGTCTTAAAACAGTAAAAGAGAGCAAAAAGGCTGCCCAACAGTTAACTGGGCACAAGAGAAAGCGGGAAGAGCAATATCCCAGACTGAGGCTCAAATTCATACAGAGGGAATTTTTTATTCCAGCGCAGGGGCCGTCCATATCAGGGGCGACCCCAGAGAAAGTACAGTCAACAAACAAACAAGTATGCAAGCACTTACAACACTGCCAGTGCTACAAAAGGGCAAAAATCAGTGTAGTAGAAGTAGTGCCCACTACGGTAAGTCCACAATTAGAAAGTGGTTCTACCTTTATTACCCATATTTCTGAGAGAAGGGAAACACTTGATGATACACCTGTGGTAGCAGAGCGTATCAAATGTTTTACTGACAAATGGAAAGATATCACACATGATATCACCATTTTATCTGCAGTTACTGGATACAGAATAGATTTTCTAGTACAACCTATCCAGATCGTTAAGCCTAGACCTAACAGATCTTCCCATCAAGAGATGTGCAATGTTGAGTTACAGGTTCAAAAATTCCT
>JAUPMF010004305.1:0-10837 GCA_031471435.1 Stomphia didemon | reverse complement strand
GCGCGAGCTATAAATAGCCTTGGAAAAGATTATCATGGGGACACACATCTATTCTCTTATCTAATGGTCTCTTGATATAATATGCTAGCTGTTTGAGGTCAAAATGTAGCTGGATGCTTTTTAGTCTAAACTGGGCGTTGCTAAACTGAGGGCACATGTCCCACCCTGTGATTTATACCCATTCACACTACTGAACTAAACATGATTAGCTAAACTACCTTCATCTGGACTCATCTTGAGTTTATTTAGTTTCACAAGGTTGAATCTGTATAAAAAGGATTTTCTAGTCAAGCAACTAATGAAGCGGGAATAACACGTCCACCTGGTATAGCATGTCGTAGAGTAGAAAATATGATTCACTAATAAGTTTATATTGATCTAAGCTGTATATTTATTATATTAGGGGAAAGATACCGAGGAAAAATGCATCATGTTGTCCAGTGTTTTGCTTCATTATTCGTTACTAAAAAAACGTTTTGAGAAATTGAGCGTCACGTGATTATACAAACTGACTACTCCACTAAGGCTGTTCTATTTGTTGATCAGATGTGTCTGTTATATTATAAACTACCCACAAAGGAAGACAATGGCTGAGTATTCAGTTGACCAAAGACATCCAGATAAGTTACACGGTGTATAACGCTTAGGGCGTCAGTTATGTTATCAAAAAGATTGCATCGGTACATGACCTTGACCTTAGTTAGGAGAGGCCCTGGGCTACAGACCACGTCGCACGCCGGCACTCTCCATGAATGGAGTCTGTCCTACAACTCAGTTTTGGCTTCCAGAAATGTTGCTTGTCGTTGCCCATTGTTAGTCTGTGTAACATTTTTTTTTGCATGCAGCCAGGCTGGTATGAGGGGGTAGGGGTGGGGTACTGATGTCATGGTGTTATCCACCAATCAAACGAATTACTGAACCAGTGCCAACACTTTCAAGCGTAATTAAAACAAGTTCATCATGAAACCACACTCGTCTGGTCAATGTTCAGAAGTAGTTTAAACTCTTTGAGAGGATTAACAGGGCTCTGCCTTTTGGTTCCGCATCTTCCTAGCACTCCCTTGTGCAGTGTTAATAGAGGTGATTGAAGACTAATTGGTCTATTTCCTGCTATCAGGACTCAGTGTAAACCATACTCCGTCTCTCGTATTGGATTTATCAATCACCGCGATACAACTCTCGATTATATGAAAATTTGGATTATGTGATTTTGTGTCTACGCTTGTAAGTGGACCGATATTATCAGTACGCTACTCAGTCACGGAAAGGGAGACACCATTTTTCTGCTGCTTTCCTCAGCTGGAATTTGCTTGGGTGTTGCTGTAGGTTTGTTTTTAAGTTCATTGGGTTGGGTTTAGTTGCTTGTTTGGTTCAGTTTTTCTTGCGCTTTTTGAACCGGTTTTTCAATTCGCTTTTATTCGTTTTTTCTCTCCAATGTTTCGCCGCCAGTATTCTAGTCGCGGCTTTTAGTTTATCAGTCTTCAAATCAAATAACGAAAGCGGCTTCAGCAGAACGTCTCAGTTCCAGAAAAATCGATTCCAGGTCACCTTTGTCATCCTGTGCAGACCAATAAAACATCACGATAATAAATTAGATTTCCAATAACTCCAGAAAACTGCTGAGAGTTCTTGGAAGGCATGGGCAACTATTTGTGCCATGTGAACGGTCAAGGACGGCTTACTGTTTATTCAGTGAGTGCACTTCAGTGTGCCATCGGGAGTTTATAATGAATTTGAAGAACAAAGTTTATCGCATTTTCCCAGTCAGTTAGGGCCATAAGCCAACAGCTTAATTTAGACATTGTCGAAATGATCCAATATGCTTAAAGATGCTCTTTAATGTTGAAGTTTGAAGAGCTGGTGAAGATGCAAACCATGCAAACAAACAATTAATCCGAAGAACTCCTTCTTAGTAAGAATAAGACTAATCTTATACTGATCAGTAAAATCAATGTTTAGTAATGTTTCTGCCCCTTAATCTGTCTGTATGCTTTGTAGCAAGCTTAGTTAAGTCAACATATAATTGAAATCGAGAGATGTACAACATTCAACGGTCATGAAAAGCCACTGTCAACGTATCAATGCATCTGCTTTTGCTTAAAAGAAAAACCGCGCTCATCAGTCTCTCTGCCGCAAAGAGTTGGTAGTTAGTGATGGAAATCAGAGAGGGTATAGAGTCCATTGACAGACAAGAGTACTGTGTCATTCTTTAGAGAAGTTAAATAGTCTTTGCAAGTTTGCAAGAGTATCATCAAGACCTCAAACGGGTTGTTTTGTAATTTAGTCTGACGTTAGATTCGTTTAGTGCCTTGGTACTTTTCGATTTAAGTTCTGAACCTAAAGACACTGAATTGCATTTAGCTAAACGTAAGATCGATTATACACACTGCAATGATTAGCCACGTTACTAGCAAGGTTAGAGTGAAGCGCAGCCACATGACACATCAGGAAATGTTTAGGGACAGAACAAGTAAGCGCACACTTCCAAAAACCCTGGCAAGACAAACCTTTTGCCGAAAAGACGCAATACAAACACAAGATTAACAGCCCGAAAACTATGAATAAGGTTTACAAGATTTATTATATAAATGTGTTTGTCTTGTTCGCACCTTTTGCAAGTTATCTCGAGCTCGATATTCAATAGTTCTCCGTTCTTTCAAAACTGTTCAGAAATTGATCTTATACTGAATGACAGGATATAGGTAATAGCAGATAAGCCGCTATCTCGTTAAGTTAGTATAAACTCCCTTCGCCGCTCAGTCTGCAATAGACCGCTTATGACTGCTTATAAACCAACCGCATGTGTAAACAGTGCAAGATAGCTGGAAAGACCTTGCAAAAGATCCTAAATTGTGCTATGTCAAGCTTTGGGATACTTGCAAATCCAGGAAAATAATGCAAGCGAATTTGCATGAATTCCGTGCATTGTTAGCCTGACGTTTAGTTACCAATCTCAGACAATGTCTCGTCGCTTTGAAGATAAATTAAAACTCATTTCCGTATGAAAAAAAGAATTTGCAACACATCCTGCAGTATCCGATTAAAGGTGTTCAAAGTCATTAAAAAATATATCGAAATTTTCGTATACCTATCATCGATCACCCTTCTTCTGTAACCACTATGACAAGTAAAATCCTAGTGGTACATACACCTTATATTGCAACGATTTGATTATTGGCGGAATAGTTTCATTGTTTAATTTGCTGCCGGATCATCGCCAGTATATTTCGAGTCGTCAAAAAATTATTGATTCGATAATTGTTCATCTTGTTAGACCGGATATATTTGATTAGATATACTTTCATTTGATTTCTCTTCGTAGGCGTCCTGTTGCCCGGAGTCACACACAAACACCCCGGTAGGTTTTATAGGTATTATATTTAGGAGGGATACTCTATATAACCTGTAAGTAAAGGTAAAGTCCTGTATGTACAGTACTACGAAACTGCGCCAATTTGTATAAGTTTCTGAGCAACTGGTAAGAATGTAAAATCAGTTTCCAATAGAGAAGGGAGTTGGTCTTTCTTGACAGTGAAGATATCAGGGTTCCAGAAGAAAAGCCTCTACAAGGAACTTCATGTCTCCCCCCCCCCCTACCCCTACCCCCCCCCCCCCGTCTCTCTTCAAACCCCTCAGCTTATCAACCCCCAACATTTTCTAGAAGGCTTGTTTCAATATACACAGCTAAGATAAGCCGAAATGAAGTGGTTTCCGGAGCAGAGACACTTTCTTATCGTCGTTCTGTACGATGACCATGTGTAGCCTGTTAGATTTATCATATTAAATACCTCAACCCTTAGCACGCACATCAAGGACAATTTCTTCTGTTGCAGCGTTTGTGAAGCCTGAGCTTGATCCTCTGTTGATCGTTGTAATCGGTTCTGCTGGCTCCCTTGGCCCTTGGCCCCTCTTGGTTTTTATTACGTAAAGCTGATCTCACGTGAAACTAACCGAGTCTCGACTGATTACGAGAAGTAAAGTTAGACAATTCGTGACAATTACTCGCCAATTAGGCAGCTAAAAAATTAGTCAAACTAGCTCCACACGAACAGGAATAAAACAAGTGTACACTACGCTTGAATAGACGGACAGGCCTAAATCAATAAACCATCGATGTTTGTATAAACAGACCTAAGTGCTACAGGATATTCGGGCTAAACAGTCGATGACGTCTCGGAATGCCGCAACACAAATCGCTTGTTTAGCAGGTAGTTCAAGAGAATGACCTTAATGAAAAACAGATTAGCAGCCTTAAGTGTAAGAATGCGATTGTTCCCTTATCAACGAGTTCCTATCCTCAAAGATAAATCCGTTTTGACTAGCTCGAAGTGAACTCTTTCAATCTTAAGCTTGCAGTCTTTGGACACGCGCACTCTGATATCCCCCATTAACTGCGTCATGCCTCTGATTATAGTTCTACATGAAAGTGTTTCGCCATCTGGGCGAGAAACACCACTTGTCGCGCGCTTTTTTGTTCTCTTTTGCGCCGACCGTGAAACGCAAACAACGCAGTGACAAACTTGCCCTCAACTCATGGTCAATGGATTAAAAATAGATAGTGCTGCAAATAAATCACTCTGTGCAGAGGTTTTAAATGGTTTCACCGGAACACATTTTTCACTGTCATCTGCCCTGTATTAATTACTCTCACACATGGATGCGTTAACGCGATTACGAAAGCAAGCGGGTGTGTGCGATTACCGTAACCCACCGACCGAGATTATTAACTGAACACTCAAGACCCTGTCACAATCGCAGTTCGACACCAGAGGTAGCGGCAATCACAGACGCGCTTGATGTAAATATCCATGACTTCTTGTGTCTAGTTTATAACTCTTTCTAGCTCGCTATGGAGACCAACCCTTTCTCGATTGAGAACATACTCAAGAAGGACGCTCCTACCACTACTACTACTACTACGTTCCAAGTCAGCGAGGATGAAGAGCCGTCCAAAGCGAGCGCTGCGTTGTCGCTAGCTGCAAAACTCGCAGGTAAGAGATTACAACGAACCGACTGAAAGTACAAAAACAACCGTTTAGGAAATGAGATTAATTCTGCTCAAATCGTAAGCCACCTGATCCTAAAAGTACTAGAGTATCCGTTTAAAGCTCCTTCCAGGTGTAAATACATGTTCTATGGTAGGCTAGTTCTGTGAGACAGGGAGATGGGTAGATCAGACGTTGAGTACGGAGGCGGCAAAGATTCGTGGTCGAGCGCGCGCCGTGTTGCATCTCATAAGTCAACATCATTAGGCAGTGGTGAAAAGCCCCGTTAATACTTTAGTCGCTATTGAAAGGACAATGCATAACAAGTATCGAATCCTCCCTGCATGTTGTATTCATGGCCTTGCTGGTGAAAGACGATGTGTTGTCAATTAGCAGAGAGCTTGACGCCCTCTGCGACAGAGAGAGAATGTTCGGCGATAGAAAACCTGAAATCTCTTCAGGGACATTTTCAAATCATGCGCAAGGAGGGATTCAACACACTAGAACTGCAATAACTGTAAATGCAAAGCCAATGCTTTTAGAAAAAGAGAGAGAGAGAGAGAGAGAAACACGAAGCCAAGTTTTATAGCTACGAGATAATCACACTCAATTGACACACGTTTGATAGGGTTTAAATCGAATTCCTCGTCGAGTTGAGATTCCTGAAGGCCGTGGAATTCAACTACGTACATACACCTCTCGTGAACTTGTTCTCAGGTATCAGGAAATCGGAAAACACTTCATGAAAGAAATACAGAGCAGGATGTAGTTCAACACTTATCAAACTAACCGATTACTGAATAGCACGACCAGTGTTTGGACAGCACGTTTGAGCTTTGAGAAAACCGACTTCTCCTGCACCGAAAGAAGTGGCGCCAGAAGAGATGGTATCTCGACATAGTTTAACTCTAACGCGTCTGCAAATTGATTCGCTTTCCTTTGAATACACAAAGGGAATCTAGAATGAAGTGAGTTTTCGCGATAATCCGAGAAGCTTTAAGTCGATGTGGTGTGGGTTAGTTTATGTTAGCCTAAACCGTGTTAATCCTCTCGTCAGCTATTTAGTAGACTGCTCCAGCCAGTTATCTCGGCAGATCGCGTGCTGATCGACTTGGGCTTTTCTTGATTCGGTAAAACACGAGCAAACTGGTCGCTTTGCTGACGGATCGTTAAGATAATTTGAGCCTGCTAAGGACGTTTTTAGATATCCCTGAATGGTCTAGGATGTTGTGCAGATACGAATGAAAGGTCAACTTCGGACTTTGTGTGTTTGTGATAATACTTTTTGATTAAGTGAATTTTAGGAATTATCTTGGGACAGATCAGGTGAATCAGCGAGGGATTTTCCTTCTTGATTTGGTTTTTTTCCCAGTTAACGTTCACCTCTTTCGCTGTTGAATGAAATTGCTAAGTCACAATAGCATAGCGAAGGAATTTAACTTGTGTATGTATAAGATTAAAAAGGTATTTCAAACGTTTGGTGCTTAAGAAGAGAACAGCTCACTTCAAGATATTTTCAAGGCACGGCGCATTTGAAGAGACGTGACATGGATCATTAAAAGGATAAAACTTATGGGCATGTATGTTCAAGAAGAATTAAGACTGAATTAGCCAAAAGCAAAGACAGCTGAGATAATCTTCTCTAACAAACGCACAACTGGAGTCCTGTGGACTCACAGTATCGGATAGTCTAGCAGCAGCCAAAAGGTTGAGCTAAACCGATAGCGGTCAAAGCGATTCCCTTATGAAGAATCAATGTCTGTGCGGGAGAAATGTCATTCCAACTTGTCTTCAAAAAACGCTACAACCAACGCTGTTTCTCTGCTCTTAGTGTAAACTTTTGCACATCAATAGATTTCCGAACAATCAGTGTGCATTTCCCTGTATTTTAATTTGTTAGATGATAAGTTTTTAAACTATGCAGTGTCTCATTAGAGGTACGACACATGCGGTGTTTCATGGACAGGTCATTAATTATTCCTTCTTGAGGTAAAGAAACCGGTGGAAAGATGATACAATTCGGCCTGAACGAAGAGCCATGCAAATAGAATGAACCTCTGGCGATAATCTTTTGAATAGTTTCATAAAGAATGAGCTGTTTCATCAGTAGCGGTTTGCAGACTGTGCAGAGAGTGTACGCCAGAAGTATCGAGTTCTGGTAACGTTTCTGTGGTCGCAAATGTGTGTAGCAAGTTTGAACAAATCCCAACTTTTTTATTGGATTGTTACATTTTATGATTAGCTCGCTCAGTTCAGAGTTGTCCTTTCTAAACCCATCAAAATCACTTTATAAGAAGACAAGATCTTGTACGGGGCCATATAAAAGGTATATTACGATGAGCCACAATCCTTTATATTAAACAAAAAGAAATTATTATATGAAATAAGGTCGAATTGGAGTGAAAAATACTACAGACTTTGTGCAACTGACAACACCCTATCATCGAGCATCACGAGTAAATTGATTTTCCTATCTTTACAGTTTGTTTAAAAAGTTACTGAAGTTTTCTACCAAAAATAGTAACAAGTTGACTAGAATACTAGTAAGTTTTCAGCTAGACTGGAAGATAAATAAGTTCGTGGCTTAGTTTGTGTACAAATGTATGTATCGCGTTTAGATTATAATATTATCGGGAATATTGATCTTTCTCCAGTTAGGCAACAGATTGCGTTCTTTCGTCCAAGTTGTTTCCTCTTCAACCTTTCACTGAGTTATTATGTTTTTGGTTTCCCTCCATGGGGCCTGCAGATCTAGAGACTGCTTTGTTTGCACAGAAGTCTTGCTTGGATCCTTTTGCTTTTGCATTGATCACTGCGGTTTAGAAAACTGATGAGACGCAATGCCAGATAAATTATTACTCAAACTGCTTCCTTAAAGAGAGAGAGAAAGAGAGAGAGCAACGAGGGAATATGAACGGGAAAGGTTAGCTGCAATCTGTCGCCCACAAGCACAAGCAGGCGGAATTCCAGCGCTTTCAAATGTCAGAATGATTTATTAGGTGTTGAATGCTAGCATGGCGGCCAGTGCCTAAACTGTTCAATTACGCATGGCTCCATGCTGTTAAGATTCACACTGTCTTCCTCTTTGGTCCAGTGTTTCCCCATGCCTGCGGCTGTTCCAGTAATCACTTCTTAAGACACAAAAGTAGTTTATCTGTAAATCCTTCACATGGGATAATGATTCTCAGCCAGGATGCAACGAATGTAATGCGAGTAAGGAGCAATTCACCGCCGCATGCAGGGTGCAACTGCTGTGTGCTGAACTGCCGGGGACACCTGACATGGGTTTTGTGCCAGTAGTTAGTCTTGAAATCCAAATATCTTGGCTTGAATGGGCTCGATACAGAACTAGTCGAACTGTATGACATGTAGAAACTTGGTAAACAATGCCAAGCAGAAAGTTTTCAGTTTCCTTATGATTCATGAAGTCGTACACTGACAAACTTTGGTTGCAATGTGCGCAAAAGTTCAGAGATTCATCCTTTGTCGGATTATTTTTATAAGAATTCGAAAAAATAATATTCTTCCAAAAGAAAAAATATTGTTTCCACTCATAATGACAATGAATACTCACTTATACCTTAGAACTAGAAATGTTTTGTCAGAGATTTTGTACCTGATATTTTTATTGTCATTTTTAGACGTTATTTTGGAAGCGCGAAAGGAGAAGAATCGAAGGGGAAGTCGGCGCACACGAACGGCCTTTACTCACCAACAGCTCGCTGCACTTGAAAAAGTCTTCAACAAAACGCACTACCCAGACGTCGAGGTGAGAGAGCAGCTTGCTGCCACAACGTCCCTACAAGAAGCAAGAATACAGGTACAATATATATCAATGACCGAAGACTTCATTCAAAGTGTGTAGAAAAGTTAGATTGCCCAGCTACATGATTGAGTGATATTTATATCTAAACCGACCGAACGTATTTCGTTTCAAATGATAGTGACTTTTTTCCAGTGAAGAATAGAATTCTAGAAATGTCACAATCGGTTGCTTGCTTTCATAAGTCACTGAAATCTTTCATACCCTCGGGGTTTAACTTGTTATTTTGTTGTTTTGATATAAGGTATGGTTTAAAAACAGAAGAGCCAAATTTCGCAAAGACCAAAGACGCCATATTGTATCAGAAAGAGATCACCATTCCCTCCTCGGTCAAACTGAAGATGACCTTCCAACCTACATGACGCCAATGTTCTACCCTCCCGCCCACGGGCATGTGAGTCACTCCACCATCCCTCATTACTGGGGCTCGAACATTCACAATGAATGGACCTCTGAGACATCGATGCTACCGGTCAGTAGTTCTTGCTATGGACACGCACATGCGCAGATAACATCTGCGCCAGTGCCAACGAACACTATTCACGTGCCAGAAGTTACCTACGGGAACCTCGTTTTACAAAGAGCGCATGCGCACCGAGAGGACATGTGGAACGGTTTTTCGGGAATGTATTGAAACAATAGAAAGATACTATTTCAGGCCCAATCGTGTAATTAGTTGTACAGTATTATCGCTTACGGTGTTCAGTTCGCAGCGATAAGTTTCCCATTTGGTGTAAATTTGCAGTTTTATCTGATAAGATGTCTACCATGTCTGCCGGCGAAAAGAAATATATAGATATATATTTACCCTCGGTACAAACTCATTAAGCAAATAAACTGTAATCGGCTACCATTTAAACAAAGATGTTAAACAAATCATTTTGGTGTCATTTTGATTGTCGGGGCGTCCGCTGCACGCGGCGTGTCGTAAGGGGCTGTTTACAATGAGGTACGAGGGTGTCAAACTATGCTAGTGCGGTGCAGTACGCTCTTTGTCAGGAAACAACTCTTTAGCAATTCAAATGAATCTCCTTTTTCTAATTTCCAATATGTGAGATGTACATGTAAACGGTGTGTTTTGGGCTTAGTTTTGTCTTATTTACCAGCCGAAAATGAGAAGAAAGGAATATTATTATCCAACAAATAACTATGAATTGTTTTAACAACACATCGAACACGATAATTATAACATTAGAAATATAAAATATTCGAGCCTCAATCTATGATTAATTTTATTGTACGAGGAACATTGTGCTATGCATAAAACGATTAATTATTATTATTATTAATATTATTACATAATATGTTAAAAATATGACCATGTTTTACTATACAAATGAGCAGTTGGTCACAGCTGTTTTTGACTTCCCGTCGAGCTGTAACACAGCCAGTTCCTTGCTAAGTTGCTTAATCAATAAGTAGGCTTATGTTAATTACTCTTGGACATGTTTGCTTGAAAACCCACAAGCCAATCTCATGACGTAGCTCGAAAACCAAGTTAGGGTATTAACTATGATCCTGGCGAGATGCTCGGGCTTATTTCCCGGGCATTCAAGATGAAGCGGGATCAACCCAGATTTATTTCCTACGAAATCCTTCACCTAATCGCATTTCACTTTCGCTGCAGAGTTATATCAAAGACGGGTTATTTGTCAGTTAAAAATCCGGCCACTAGATTGTCTGGGATTAGATATTTTCTTGGGTGTGTATTTGTTTGGATCTGTTGGTTCAAACCTAATCTAAGGAAGATGATAATCTAGAATTCTCAGCAAACCTGATTATTGTGCAGAGCAGGAAGCAAAGGTTAAGTTTTTTTAAGAAACAATAATAAGTATAACTGTTCAGTTTATTTTTATCTTTTTAATGACTTAAAAAAATTACATATTCCGTACGAAACAGCGATGTTTTATTCGCGGTAAATCGTTTTTTTCCCTCCATACTTCAGGGCTAGCTCACTGGAAAAACTAGTCGACTTCCATAGTATGGAACGGGACAAAATCAAGATATTTCCAAGAAACTTCCATACTAT
>JAUPMF010004294.1:0-10843 GCA_031471435.1 Stomphia didemon | reverse complement strand
TGCGCGCGCCATCGAGAATTAGATGTGTGCTCTCAGCCAATCAAATGCGAGATAGTTAGTAAAATGTATAATAATTGTGGTTATTGGAAGCAAAAAAAAATTACATATTGCCATAAAAATGTGTATGCTCACAGAATCTTTAATTATGTATAATTAGTATTTTAGAAAAGATCAAGTGTTGCATGTAGTAAAACACACAGCTGGAACTCTTTGAAGAATGAGGAATATAACAATAGATTCTCTTGTTATGCAAAACAGTGGCAGGGTATTCTAAAGTTGTTCCTACAGTGTGTACATATTTTATTTGTTAAAAATGTCCAACCAATAAAATGCAAGTAAGCTGATGATTGTGGCTGCAGGTGCTCTTTGCCCAAGAGCGGTAAGAAGAGTTTTGAAAGAAAATAGTCAAATCCCTTGTGTATATTAAACCTGCGAACAAAGCTACATTTTGTACCTTTTCTCTAAACTTTATGAACCGTGAAAAAATTATAACACGATCAGAAAGAGTCTCAAACGACGAGAATAAAATACCAACATACAAACCACTCACCAGAAAAAGATACGAAGAATATTAGCAACGAGCAGAGCAAGGCAGACATGAATCGAGAACCCATCAGCGTTCTTAGAGTGTAGAATGTCCCAGTACTGAGGCACGTACGGTACGACTCCACCAAACACCATGGCGGCAGACGAGACCCATGACACTACGCTAAGCACTGATACCCCCATCACTGTTAGACCATCTTCGTGCTGCTGTAGGATAACAGTTGGCTGGGGCATTATGTCGTGTTGTTGTGATGTGGAAGGTCTGTCTGTGACGTGGATACAAGTGATTCGTGCATGGAAATAAACACTCCGATTTCATTCAAACATTAATCGCCGTTATCCTCAGGCAAATCCTGCCCAGTGGTTCCTTCTTAAATGAATTAACACTATCTCGTGCTAATAATATCCTTGCTTTGTCGTGTATGAGATGTGTACATTCTCCATTTTGTTAATTTATGTGGCAACTTATACTTTCCCCTCCCCCCTGGGTGTAAAATAGTACCTGCTGACCCTTGATTGCGGGCTCATTTTACCAGTCCCTCTCGGTTTCCAACATGGCGGAGCAATCGGAAATTTAATATTGCAGCATCTGATTATCGTCAACAGTTTTAGGCCATTCACAAAGAATATTTCACCTATTTGACATTCTACACCTAAAGTCGAGAAACCTGGAATTTACTGGTCAGGGTTGTTAGTTTGATGGTCCAACCTGTGCGAGCCCAGTAGCCGTGTGGTTCGGTGTTGCTGTAATATGGTGAGTATAATGCTCTCTTTCATCCCTACCAAACATATGTTACGTACTGTACAGTGTGTAATTAAAGGCTTTGACATACAGGTTAATCATCAACAATCTCAAAGCCGCTTAAATTCCTCAGTAAAAAAGATGTTTTCACTCAAAGGCGATGCATTTCTAAGCGGCACTTTAATTGTTTACATGAACATGGATTGTGGTTAACTGACGGGATAGTTCTGGGCAAATGTTTGTTCAGGTGAATTCTTGACCAATAAACTGCTTTCGGCTCAGACCTGTGAGGTGTTTCCTATTCGCACTAATCTCCCGCAAAGCAGTTTACTCGGTTAATCGGTCGGGAGATCTGATTTAAAGTAGTTAATGCAGCAATCCCGATCGACCTTCAGTTGGTTGGACTAACGAAAAGAGTGTTAAGTCCATGGAGAACAAGGGGTAAGCTAGTAACCACAGAGTTAGCGTGAAAATTCGGTTCTCTCGTTTTGTTGACGAAGCTTGCGTTTCTGTTTAGCACGGATCTCAAACTAACCAACTATATCCATAACGAGTCGGGATCTGCAGAAGAATTATCTCCATCTGAACGTCAAGCGTCAAAACTTGCTGAACTAAACCCTTCGGTTCTGTCATCTCTGGTGCAGGTACACGACGTGCTGGTGTTTGCTCAGAAATCTCCATATGTAAATAATTGATGTTTGGATCTCAATGAGATTAGTGGTCAAATTCAGTTGTTGTGAAGCAGATAAACAATGCTTGTGTTATGATGAGTGCATCAGGAACATTTAGTATAGAACTCTGTACAATGTGACATGTTATTGTACATTTAGGATTTTGACAATTTCATTGTGCTTATTTTACTCTCCCAGTCGTTAAAACTCTCACAAAAAGTTCTTCATAACGAAAATTCTTAATCTGTTTTTGTACACTGGAAGTTTTAACATTGTCTGTCCCATCTGTGGCTTTGTATGTTTTGCACACTAGGTCTTTACGATTGTCCAAATAACTCAAGACTACACCATAAATAGGATATCTACTATAGGAACTGATAGTCTAGACTTGCCTGCTTCTCAATTTGGAAATGGTATTGCAACTACCCCTGGGTGTTCAATGAGTTAAATATTGAATGACAATTTTATAATGCTCAAACACAATGCATTGATGACATTTCTTGTGATGCAGCATGGACGCCTCAAGGTTAGAACCAGTGCAGAGCAGGCTGCAGCTAAACAAAAAGAACGTGACAAGAAAATCAAAATATATGATGCAGCAACGAAGTGCATTTTTACAAAGGTATCCTATGAGTTTGCAGTGTTTGGCTGGGTTGTTGTAGATATAATTCCACATATTTAGAGTAATTGTCATGGATAACAAATTTTATTTATTTGGTGAAAAAAAATTATTAGAGGAAAAGTAATGAACATGACGAAGAAGCATTGCACCTAACAGAACAGCTGCTGAGCGCAAATCCAGACTTTGGAACTCTATGGAACTTCAGAAGAGAAATCTTTCTAAAGTTTAAAGAAGAAAGGTACAATAGCTAGTTTCTTTTGTTCTCATCTGTTTATAGATATCTGACAGCTTCTTCTTGTTTCTACAATAATTGCAGTGGTTTTAATGATAAACTAGAAAAGTTATGTAAGAAAGAATTGATGTTCCTTCAAGCCTGCCTTCAAGTCAATCCAAAGTCTTATGGAGTATGGCACCACAGACAATGGATTAACGAAATCCTTCCAAGTGCAAACTGGCAACAAGAGCTTGTACTCTGCGACTTGTTTCTTTCATATGACGATAGAAACTGTGAGTGAATCTGATGTATGTTGTAAGACATTGGGTATAACTACTGTAGATATGCCACTCACTATAAAGGTCATTGTTTTATTCACCATTTTGAAGTTGCATGGAAGAATTGGTGAAATATTTGAGTCCTCCAAAACAGTCCCAGGATGCAATGCTGTTATACTGTAACTCGAACCAGACCATCACCCAACCTGAAAATGGCTTAAAATGTACCTCAATATTCTATATGAAATTTAATGTTAATTTTGTAATTGTGTAACATTTTTTTGACATTATTTTGTTCAGTTCACTGTTGGGATTACCGCAGGACTGTAGTAAAGAAAGCAAACATCACGCCTGAAGAGGAATTTAAATTTAGTACTGATAAGATTGCTGAAAACTTTTCCAATTACTCATCATGGCATTATCGTAGTAAGCTCCTGCCGCTCATTCACCCTGATCCTGGTGGCAACCCAGAAAGGATTGAAGAAGGTGCTTTATTAAAAGGTATATTACAAACATTGTCTGTTGAAAAATGAATGGTAAATAAATGTAGGAGTTTATTGACAGTAAATGATTTACATTTTATTGTCATTTTGTTGTCTGCAGAATTTGAATTAGCCCAAAACGCCTTCTTTACCGACCCAAATGACCAGAGTGCTTGGTTTTATCATAGATGGTTATTAGGACGAGGTGAGTAGTTAGTAGTAGTTGTGACAATGTTTATACTATATGGTATTACTGTAAACAATCTTGAAGGTACATGTGAACCATTGCAACGATTTGTTAATCTTTGCAGCACAAATACCATTGGATATAACTTGTATGTATGTCAGAATATTACCTGAGCAAGCTGTAGTCTTGGTACAGTTTTCACAGCCAGTTAAGGTACAAATAACACCAGAATGAAACAACCAGTTCTTATAATATTGACCAATTCTACCACATGGTTGCAAACACTCATAAGTTTTTATCTCACAGGTTTTATCATTAGGTCCTGTGGTAAAAGTGAAT
Organism: Stomphia didemon; assembly: GCA_031471435.1. Lineage (NCBI taxonomy): Eukaryota > Metazoa > Cnidaria > Anthozoa > Actiniaria > Actinostolidae > Stomphia > Stomphia didemon. The sequence goes on along the minus strand of JAUPMF010004294.1, from coordinate 6,762 downwards.
GATAGAGTAGTCAAAGAGACTTGGAGGAATGCTTTTTCTAATGATCAGCCCTGTCATATATGGATATCCTTGGCATGAACCATTGAACTGGATCAAACATTTTGTATGATATTTTGTGAGCATGATAGGGTTCATTTTGACTGCAACAAATAGTTCATTCTTTATAATCCGTTGCTTAACAAATTTCCACTTTCCTCTGCTCTAGGGGGAGGGGCACCATTCAGCTGCATAATTATCATTCTGAAAGCACCTTGAATACAATTTGTATCATGATTAGTTGAACTTAACTTTATTCACATTTGTTGCTTCCCTGCCAAAGAGACCATGACAACCGTGATGGTTATCATGGCAATGATGGACACATCTAAGACAATATCTCTACAAACAGGTACATTATGGTAATTATCTAGTATGCATAAATACTTGTAGTGGTAAATAGTTACTTGTTGCCTTGTAGGAGACTCTGAAGGATGGGAAATGTCAAGTGATTGCCATCTGTTAAGGTGAGGACAGTATAGAGAGTTACACCACACCAGGTTATACCCAGCATACACAAGTTACCATATACAAGTATACAAGTGAGCATACACAAGTAACTCTAACTCTCCCATGCTATTCCAGGGCAGAACTCACAGCAACACACAACTCTTTACTAGAGAATGAATTAGAATCCTGCAAGATGCTGCTAGAAGAAGAACCCGATAATAAATGTGAGTGCAATGCTCGTGCTGGACTTTGTACTGTCATACATACGTACTGGCTTAGCCTGTGTTGTAGTTACTATGGTTTAGTGGTAAATGAAGCCAATACATATTTCAATATTGTCTGTTATAATCCTTTTTTTGCGCACTGAGAGATTATGTGTCGATATTTAAATACCTACCCAGTATAAAAAGGAGCGTAAGGGGTGTCTGGAAACTGCAAAACCGCGAAAAAATAATCAAAAACCGCAAAACCGCGATAAAAATATGCCATCTCGATGATGGATCAAGCTCTGATTACACCTGAAAGAGATGTTAGAAAACCGCAAAACCGAGATAAAACTATCATATCACCGTTAACCGTGTCTAAAAATTGTGAAAAACCGCACACCGCACGGCTTTGTAAAACCGCAGATTTTGATTTAAAAGTCCGCAAAACCGCTCAAAATATATGGCTAAACCGCGTAACCGCAAACCCTTACGCCCCCCTCAGTATAATTTCCAAGTTTACGATGTTATGACAAAAGCTGCGCGCATTCTTTAATATCCTGTACATTTCTTACATCTTTTTTCTCTGCTTCTAAAATATGAACTAGAATTATCCATTCCTTTCCAGGGACAATCTTAACATTAGTCCTTCTAATGAGGGCCTTAGATGCGTTAACGTACGGCGAAGAAACCGATCGGTACTTGATCAAACTGCAAGCAGTTGATCCCTGTAGACGTGGGTATTATAAGGACCTGAGAAGAAAATTTCAACTGGAGAACACCATCGAGAGGTACTGGGACCGAGGCTGCGCTGACGACGTAAGTGAGCGAAGGCAGTGGCACATTTGTGTGTGAAAATAGCTGATGTCTTCTGAGTTATCATTTAGTAATCCAACAAAGCCAGGATCTCGCTAACTTTATCTAAGACTATATTGTTGCGCATTTGTCTTTTCTTCTGAATTCTCGATATTGAATAATTAATAATTCATATATTTCTTTTAATCACTTTTCTACGTTTGAATTGATTTATTTCTAACGACATGGCGCTGTTTACTTTGCTCCCCGACAGGCCGGACGTGACCAATACATCAGCTTAACTAACATGGTAAGCCACACACGCTATATGTCTACAGGTCTATTATGCCATCAGATTATATCAATTCGTTTCTTGTGACGTTATGATGTTCTCGTTGCCATAGGGACTAACTCATCTGAACCATCTGCATCAACTTATGCTCTTGAAAACTGTTGACCTGTCTGCTAACAACCTGACCAACTTAGACCAGTGCAATATGCTGCAGTGCGTGGAGAAGCTCATAGTCAGTGACAACAAACTGCGATGCGTGTCTAACAAATACCCGCTCCAACTCCACCATCTCCGAGAACTGGTTCTCATTAATAACAGTATCCTTGAACGAAATGGCTTTTTAAGTATCGTGTTTGTGTATTTCACTGCACATTGTCTCATGACAACAATGAAACACGGAAATCGGCAAATATGAAAAATAAAGATGGAATCGGAGAAATGGGATGTGGATGGGAAAAGATTTGATAATGCAATGGTGGGTAGAGCTTGATCATATTAATTTGAGACACAAAAGCACGCTCTCCAAGGATTGCGATCGAGGGGGGGAGGGTCGGGAAAGAGAACATATATTATATATGAATATATGTTGTCTAGGCAACATGCGGAGTTGATGTGATTTTCTGGACTTATTTTCTATTGACGCACGTGAAGATATTACCGATGTTAACGTACTCGGCGTTCTAAAAAACTGCCCTCGATTAATAAAATTGGACTTGCGAGGGAACGAAGTGTGTAGTCTAGTGGATTACCGACACCGAGTGAAGACCTTACTGCCTTCTCTTGTCTCCCTTGACAACGAGCCTCTCACATGACGACATGGTCAATAGAAACCCCACGTTGACAACACGGCTGGTTAATATGGCGGCTGATATTGGACTCCATTAACTGGCGACATCAAAATGGGCTGAGAGAATATTTATCTCGGCTGGAATTGAGATCAAATGTGAAGGAACAAAATTTAGCGCGCGAAAATACATCCATCAAAAATAACACTATATAGAGATTATTCTATCGATGAAAAGATTCGGTTTGTAATTGTTTACTTTACTCTGCTAATCCCAAATAAACTCGGCAAGCGGCCTAAGCTGGTGCATTCGATCTTTATTTTCCTAGTGATTAAGCAGCTCACGTTCTGTGTTGATGGCTGAATCAAGGGCGGCTAACGATTTCTTGTCACAGTTAATGAAATTGTTTGGAAGCCACCGAGACGCGCAGGTGATGTGTGTTACAATGCCTGTCATCTTGATTCAGTGTTTGTTGTAAATGAAAATATAAAAAACGCAAGTGGTCGAAATATGCATATTCATATGAGCATAAGCACCGAATAAAACACAGACAACAAATGCACCTGTTAGCATAGTATAGAGGCAACTAAACATGATATCAATACGAATAACTGAGAGTATAACTCGATGTGTAACCAAAACAACCAAAAACATCCACAGGGAATTCGTGGAGATTTCTCTGATAGAGTTTAAGAAGTCGAATGGATGAATAAAGTAAATAATGTTTTTTTCTGTCGAGAAGACGGTCGTGTTACAGATTGGAGTGCGAAAAAGCTCTCGGGCATATCTAGAGCGTTTGGCGATCCACGAGCGTCTTATCTCCCAGGAAGTGCTTGTTTTCCTTTCATTACATAAAAAGTTATTCCCGTTTGCAGATTTATCAATGTTTATCAAAACATTTTCTTAGCGTTGCGCTCAATTGCGTCTACCTTCCAAGCTTGTCTATTTTTCTTCATTGACAAATTTCTAATCCTTCTGCCGTAAAACCAATAATTCCCTTCCTAACGATGAGCCCGTCATTGGCGAAGCAATATGTCTATATGCTTGAGTTGTTGCCAAACAAACCACGCAACTTCTGCTGAATTTGTTTAATTTCGGCGTCGTTTCGTTGCTGACTATCTTTGATGTCCTGGTTGACTTTGAGTAGATACATGATGACACAGCCTAACACAGCGGTATAGATCACCACCAACACAAACGTCGTGAACAGAATCTTGTACGACTTCTTAGAGCCTCCCTCTACGTGTAATGTTGGAATGGCCTCGCTTTCCATCTGGACAACTTATCGTCTTGTGGGGAATTCCTCACTTGTGAAATTAGTGTTCTTGGCAATGCTGTTTAGAATCAACGAAATTGATTGATTTCAAATATGATGTTGGCCTGTGTTTGACTGTTTCACGAACCTGGAAGTGTCTGAGCATTATATATATAATGAATTACATTACCTTACTTAGAGAAAAACAGTCAGTTTAGAATAACTTATTCACCAATGTGAGCCGTATGATTAGAATTGTGTCGGCAGCCCTTCAGACTACAATCCTTAGCTGCCACAAAAAGAGCTCATTTAGGGATTTTAGCAAATGGACCATTGACGTATTTTTTGCACGCTAATGTTTTCGAGTCGGTAAAAGCCGTTCAGGTTTGATTGAAAAGGTAGCTTCTTTTTGTTATTCATCTTTTATCTTACACAAACCAATTAAAATGGGAGATAACGACTTCCGATGTGTTTCATTGGGGGCTGCTTAGCGTACCCGATTGGCAGACCATCGATGCGATGGCTTGTGTACCAACAAGGGGGAGAAAATACCCCAAAATTGTCTGGCTGATTGACCACAAAAACAGCGACGTCACAAATATGGGAAATGAATTAGGGCTTTGCAGAGCGAGAAACTGGGGGGAAAACCATTCCCATGGTACACAGTAGAATTATTTGCAGTTGGATGGCTCTTATAGGCTTTTTCGAAAGCGTCCAGTTAATGTTCTCATGAAAAAATATTCAGTTCTAATACGCTGTTCGTTGGAACGACTTCCTTGCAATCTGTCATCTGTAGACAATTTGGCTGCGAAAGCCATTCCTCTCAACTCCAACTTCCTGCTGAGATTTAGGGCTTAAAACCGAAGCGGAAGAATGGATTTCGATTGACAGGGTTTTCTCAAATGGCAGTAAAGCACTTTGCTCACAAACCTCTCAAAAAGAAAGCTATATCAGTTAAATTCAATTTCCTGTTTGAAGTATCTTTTTAGATTGAGGAGAAGAGATTTTCAAGTGTGATTTGGGTATTCTTGAATACTGGAGAAGAGAGACATGGGAAACCTATGAAAACCTGGCTTGATTAACGTGATTAGTGTAGATCCCCTGGAGCCATTTATCTACTCCATACCAGCCAATCAGCTGCCATTCTAACTCCAGGCAGAATCAATTTCAGAAAATAGGAAATCTCACTCGCTTCTGGACATATGGTGTTTGTATAGGTAATCATTGGTGGGTATCCTGTGGTTCGGTTCCAGTCTTCCCGACCAAGATGGCCGTCGCACGAAGCATGTTACGATTGTTGCGTCCATTTATTCCAACGCACTTTCCTATACTAGCTAGCCGTTTAAGGGGGACTGTAGTTTCGTATTCAATTGAAGGACCTAGTGGACATAATGCACCAGAGAATGCTACTGAGCCAGGAGTGGAATTGCCTGCTGACAGGTATGACAAACGTTGTTGTTGTTGTTGTTGTTATATTTAGAAGCGACTAGGGACAGCACGTCTCCCAAGCGGAAAGCACCTTAAAACACCCGTCAAAACCTGCTGAGCCGAAAAAAGTCAGCGGTGTAAAACGGACTAAACCGTAATGTCCTCCGCAGAAAAATAACGCTGGAGGTTTAGATAAGTCTCTACGTAATTCTGATGATACCGCTGACTTTTTTCGGCTAAAGAGGTTTTGACGGGTGTTATAAAGTGCTTTCCGCTTGGGAGACGTGATGTCCCCAGTCGCATGTGGAGTATGTGGAAAACCTCTGCCGGACGTCTAGATACAGCGATATACGCTCCTCTATAAAACGTACATTAACACGATTATCACTCGTTTGCCTATCGATCTTCAGTAACATTATAATAAGATTAATTAAAGTGTGATAAATGAATATGATATAGTTGCAGTAGTTGCGTACCTCAACATAAAAAGTTGGTAGATTTTTCATGCCTGTCGCCCATGATGGCGGTTCGTATTTCTTCAGATATTCTTGTTTAACACCAGGCATTTTCTAGCTCACTATAATTCCTATATTGTCCCCAAAAACGTCAGAACTTTTCTATACCAAATAATGACAAAATTAGTGTGACATACCGCAGACGAAGTATGTATATCATATGTAATCTAGCCGTGTTATTTTACTAGCACGTGTTAGGTGTATGTTGATTGGTTCGAAATAAAGCGCACGAGGGCGTCCACGAGGGCGTCACCACACCAAAAATTTGGATCGCACATGGGCATATAATTTCATCGACTAGAAATGTGTAGCAGTATCCAAAGTCGCTGGATACTGGCGGCAGCACACCCATCGTATAACACTTGCAACACACCTTGTATACCCCTTTCCCTCCACGGGATCACTTCGGCTTCTAGAACCCACTTTTCCTTTGGTAATCGGTAAAAAGAGAGCGCGCGATGAAAAGGAAACTGGGCCATCCAATTGCAGGGTTTAGATCTGTCTGCGACGCAGGCTATCGATCCAATTGCGTGCACTAATTTTTTTAACGTTTAATATGGGCGTTGTCTTAGCCTGCGTGCAGACCTCTCGGGAGAAACTGAATCTCTCTCACTTTTTAGGTGGGCGAGTAGCGGCTGTACACCCGGCGTTGTCAATCGATGAAATCGATGATCGGAAATCCAATCGATGAATCGATATCAGTCGATACAATTGAGTAATTGATATCGATTGTTATTGGCCAATCGATTGCCAATCGGTAGTCACAAGGCCGTTGGTTCATCGATTGGTCATCGATTATCAATATCAATCGATTAATTGGCATCGATTGTTATCGATTAATCGATTGACAACGCCGGGGTGTACAGACTACACAGGTTGATAGCGTTGTCTCTCATCAAGTGATAGGCGGTAGACTGTTTCAAAACTCCAACTGTATAGACCCTATGAATAAAGAGTGAGGACTGGGAACGAGCAGCACTAAATATTAATGCATCCAGAAAAA
>JAUPMF010004283.1:0-10847 GCA_031471435.1 Stomphia didemon | reverse complement strand
AAATTCAAATGTCCGCTGTATGGGGCAGAATTTGTAGTCAAATTCCCCAGAGAGGGGACAGCAGAAGTGTTCAAAAGCCGCTCCTCTGCCCGTACCCCCCCTCACCGTCTAAACATTGATAGGTGCATTACTAAGGCCCTGTTAGGGGGGTATCCATGTCCCCTGTCTAAATTTCAAAACAAGGCATGTCACAATTTCAACAAATATTTCGCAATTTTTATGTCCATCAAATCAAATCAAGTCAGAATGGGTTTGGTAATAAACAAAAATTGTTATTTATAACAAGACATCTTTCTCCTTGTATTTTGCTATTAGTTTATTGTTGTTATTATAATGTGAATGGATATTTAAAACAACGAATGCATACAAATCAACAGAACAATTTTTAGATGTTACCAGCATAAAAAACTACATATTGTTTTAATGTTACGGGCACATTTTGAAATGGCTTGAGCCAATTTAATGTCTAATACACGCCAATGAAAGGCAATGCAGTCATTAAAAATTTTGACTTGTGTATTGTTTGATCACTAACTTGCAATGACTGGTATTGACTTGTATGCACAATATAAGGGTACACTATTGGTTGCCATTGGTCAATATTTACCAGTATCTACCACTAATCACCTCCATTTTGGAGAACAATAAATATTGTTCATTCTATTTGTTTGCTTATAAAAATACTATTATGTTTGTAAAGATCAGGATAATATGCAGCCTGGAGTAAAGTTAGCACAGCAACTGTGATCCATGTGTCGCGGTGGAATAAGATCTAGATCCTCCTCATCTGACATTTCATCTAATCTGAAAATATAATATTGTTGATTATCATACATGTATCGGAAATACTGACGCATTGTCTTTATCATTGTATTATTCCCTGCATCAAAATCGTGACATCTTTCTCACACTGACAACCATTCCAATCCTCCAACCATTTATTGATATTTGTACACCAAAATCATGTTACTTGACTAAATGAGATATTAGCAGTAATAAAGGTCCATACCTATAGCCATCCTTCAGTAACCTTTCTTCACATTCTGCAAGCTCCTGTAAACAAAATTGGATATTTGAGTTACTAGTGTGATCGTCCAGGTTGTTGTAGTCTTGAGAAAGACTGTTGATGGTGGTGACTGACGTGTCGACAACCTGCGCGAAAGTCATCTGCAATATTGTAGAAGTCACACACACCTTGGAGTTTTGTGTTATAGATACTTTGGGTGACTTGGAATCAAATCGTGTTATTGTAAGTTCTTCTTCACTACAAAAGAATGAAAAGGTCTAATGCTGTAATGACTACAAAATGGACCCTTGTGGGCTGTGTTATAGAAATGACAAGCAGACAACTAATACCAACAGGTAATTTTGAAATATTTGATCATAAAATGTATGATTCTCGATACCTAGGTGTATCAAAGACAACCTATAATAGATAACACTGGATGATACAGTTGAATAACTGGTACAGATGTTAGTCCTAGATTAGAGATAACACAGTATATACGTACCTATCTGAATCCATAGAAAATAACTGTTTATGACCAGATTTGTGCCTGCGAGTCTTGGTATTTTTATATCTTGCAATTCTGTAAAAAAATATCAGCATTTTTTTGTTCTAAAATTTATCTCAGACTAACAAGGTAAAATGAATAGCTAGAATAGTTGTTTCACGGTTCTATTAGAATGTCATCCTCAGGAACCCAAGGGTAATATCTGTCGCTTCAGAAGAAATAGTGAGAAACGCAGCGGCAGATATTAACCCCTGGGTTCCAGAGGATGTGAGAATGTAAGCTCATGTACATGTATGACTCATACAATACTTAGTAAAAAGTAGAAATTCATTATACTTTGGTTAACCTCTGCACAGACCGAGAAACCACAGGCAAACCACATTCTCACCCATTTGGCTGCGCTGTTATTACTCCATTGGTCCCATTACTTGTTCTACTCTTTTTAGTATGTCCTTCTTCAAAGAAAATAAACCATTGTTAAAATTAAACACGTGTGTCATATTTTTATACTCCATACAATTAATCATAACTTTAACCTTGCATTTGCACATTGTTATTGCTTTTTTAATTGCAAGAGTCCTTTGTCCTCATTTCACATAAAAATATAACACCTCTTTCAAAACAAAAGGGCTCATGATCAAATTTAAAATCAGCTCAAGCAAGCTTTCATTATTTCGCCATTTTTACAATGCAAATTGAACGTTTTGACTCTTGTTTGATAAATGAAAAAGCCATCAAAAAAATGAATATTGAAACAGTGATTAAAAATAAATTGCTTTTTCTTGTTTTATTTTCTTGTATAATGATATTATTATTATATTTTATATGACAGTGCAAACTTGTACCATACATGTACAATAATATAAAATCTAGGAACAGATAGATTTAAAATATAGTACTTTAGTGCACAGAAGATTCAAATCCCCATAACAATTCACATTTGTAAGATATATTGTAATTACAGAGGTATATATAATTACAGGTATTATCATTCACATTGTAACAAAATGTTGTACAATCAACAGATATCCTGTATTTTTTCATTGAGAGTTACTGGTATTTCTATATATTTCTAAATATGTACAGTGGAATCACTTTATTTTTCGATATTTCTGACTCACCTAACTTGATTTGTAAAGGCGATGAGTGAACAATTTTTGGACGGATCTCATCTTGTTTTATAGTTGCCTGCAACAGAAATACTCAAACTGTAAGCTTCCGTAAGAACTACGAACCAAGATAACACCGAATAGGAGGGATTAATCAAAACAGAGTAGAATATACGACAAAATATCAGTCAATCGTTGAACAATATCTCGTGAATATTCTCACCTTCTTCGATGAATGACCATTACTTTTTAAACTGCTTGAACCATTAGCAGCTGCTGTTGACATTGAGGCCAAATCAAGCTCGTTCCAAAGTCGGAAACATGAATTTTCAAGGTAATTTTCAAAACGATATAAAAGAGAACAAAATCATCGAGAAGTCATTGATCTCTGATCTGTAGTGTCCAGGCTACCTTGTCACGCGGACCAAGCTGCTCGCGCGTGACCGGAAGTTGAAATAGTCCGAAGTCCACGAACGATGGATCGGGAAATAGAATAGGAAGGTATCATGTTTTGGGGGGTTAACACAGGAAGTTTTAGAGATTATTATATGCTCAATACTTCTAGGCCACCGGGTTTGCCCATTTAACAATCAGGGGAATTTGTTTTCAATTTTCACGGCACTCTTTGCCGCTGGATGACGAATGGGTAAAAGTGAAAATAGGAATGGGAATAACTGAAATGGGATTTTTTGTTGACAGAATTGAAGCCATTCTACTGTTATAAACCATTCTACTGTTATAAACCATTTTACTGTTATATAAACCATTCACGTGCCAATGTTGCAAAAAAAAGATGTAATTTGATTGTTTTCAAAAATCTTCAAGCCGCATTATCATGTATACCGCAGATACGATTTGGGAAAAGATTTTTATGAAGACTTCTAGTTTTTACTGTAACGAACACCGAACAACACTCAGTCATCTCAATCTTCGATATTTGTTGTTTTTAATTGACAAACTTTGAACCTTGTTCCATGTCGTTTTGCCGGTCCAAACCTTTCTAGCTGCTTTTTGATCAGCAGGTAACAGTTTTAATAGACCAATCAACACTAACTGATCTTTTATTAATGACTGGCCACAAGAACATGTAGTTCCACTGAAAAGGTATATTCAAGTTGATTCATCGAAGCTTTGAGTTTACAAAACACCATCAGGTATCGTAATTGATTTACGCTGGCCTGACTTATCAGTAGGGGTGACCGATAAATCGGTAGGGAAACTTTTTTTTGGTTGATGCTAGGCAACTGGAAGGGAGAACAGATATGCTAAGCACGTGGAGCGTGACGTCAAAGGGCTTGCATTACGGCGATCCTATGTAAACCAAGCTGTTTATACTACAAGATTCCCACCGCTATCTGATTTTCATCCGTACGATGAGATTGAATCGCTTGAAGTCAACAACTGAACAAGAATTTTGAATTGGTAAATTTTGGGATTTCCTTCCCGGTCACCATGAAACAAAAGCACATGAGCCTTCGTGGAGTGTTCACGTTACTTGGTGGCTTGATTGTAGGATTCACGGTAGCTTTAATTCTCCGCCAGCAACTCCTACCAGTACCCACTCGACGTTGTTATAGAATCAATTTTGGCAGCGATCTCAGACCACGCAGCGTAGCCAAGGAACTCCGAACTCGAAAACTCATCTTTATTGGTGTGATGACGGCCGAGAAGTTTCTCAACACTCGGGCAAAAGCTGTCTACGAGACGTGGGGGAAGAAAGTACCCGGGAAACTGGAGTTTTTTTCTAGTGTTGGTTCGAAAAATAATCTAAATCTACCGGTGATTAGTCTGACTGGAGTGGATGACTCTTATCCGCCCCAGAGGAAATCCCTTATGATGTTGAAATACATGTACGATCATTATATTGACCACTACGACTGGTTCATGCGTTCAGACGACGATGTTTACGTTCGAAGCGACAAAATGGCAAATTTTCTCCACTCGCTGAACAGCTCTCAAGATGTTTACATTGGTCAAGCCGGGACGGGGTCAAAACGCGAAAAGGGGCTTCTCGGGTTAGGCTACGGAGACAACTTTTGCATGGGAGGTCCTGGTGTTATTATGAGCCGCAGTGTCCTTAGGAAAGTCGTGCCTCACGTGGAATGGTGTCTGAAGAATCTAGTCACGAGCCACGAAGATGTGGAAGTGGGACGTTGTATTAGGAGATTTGTTGGAATTTCATGTACTTGGTCTTTCGAGGTAAGGTGGTTTTTAAAATTTAAATAAAAAACTATGAAAAAATATATATCCAGCGTTTCAATTCATCATCATCAATTTGCAGCTATTAAAAATATAAGGTTATTTTTGGAATTTCTAGGAAAATAAATGTATAATAAAAGCTAATGTTTTGAATGTATATAAGATTATTGAGATAATTTTTGTTTAATTTTTAAAATGTTTTTGTGATGTTTTTGTGATTTTAGATGCAGGCTCTATTCTACCATAACCAGAGCAAGACAGATGCATTTCATGGTAACCTAGACACTAAGTCTGTACGCAAGGCCATTACGCTGCATCCCATCAAACAGCCCCCTTACATGTACCGTCTACACACCCATTTCATGGGATTAGCCACCCAAAACCTGCAGCACAAAGCTGTTACACTTCAACGTGTCTTAAAAAACATGGACGTCCTGCTTAATGCTAGCACTCAAAGCTTACCAGACAAAGACAAAATCAAACTACAGGACTCAAGGGACTTCCATTCACAACTGCCTCATGACCACACTGAATCCTGGGATATGTTTACTGCGACAAAGTTCTATTCTGATGTGACGCTCCAACCACCAGAGACTGGGATGAGAGACCCACTCAAAGGGGGGTTGAATCAAGTTCTTGGTCAAACAATGGGACTTATCAATGATGAGGCTAGAAATGTCCTTCATAGGAGTCTAGAGTTCAAGAAGTTAAACCATGGGTATATAAGGTTGCATCCCCTTTACGGAGCTCAATATATGATGGATATGTTAATGAAGTACCACCGCCACTTAGGACATAACCGCAGGCGTATGACAGTACACGTCAGACATCATGCATACCTACAGCAGGCTTTTGGGAACTTGGTGTACAGCTCAGAGCCTGCCGTGAAAACATACCCCACTGTTCACTTCATTCTGCCATTGGCCAGACGCCATGAAACTTTTGTAAAATTTATGGAGAATTTTGAAAAGGTTTGTCTCAAGAAACATGCAAATGTAAAACTTCTGGTGGTGCATTTCCCATCTGTGGAAGATTCCAGTAGGAACAAAGCATTAATTGAGAAATATCAGATGCATTATCCAGAGGCAGAACTGCTTTGGATAGATGCAATGGGTGAGTTTTCTAGAGGACTAGCCCTAACGTTAGGTGCCAATCAGTTCGATAAATCGTCACTGCTTTTCTTCTGTGATGTCGACTTGCTATTTGATAGCGAATTTTTAAACCGTTGTCGCAGCAACACCATCATGGGCAAACGAGTGTATTATCCACTCGTGTTCAGTCAGTTTGACCCAAATGCTACATATTCCAACCCAGAGATGAGAAACAATTTTAACTTGAGCAAGAATGCTGGATTTTGGAGAACATATGCTTTTGGTATAGTTTGTATGTACCAAAGTGACCTCACAGCAGTTGGAGGCTTTGACACCACAATTAAAGGGTGGGGACTTGAAGATGTAGAATTGTATGAGAAGTTTATCAAACATGAGGGCATGGAGGTCTTCCGTAGTGCTGACCCTGGGTTGATTCATGTGTACCATTCAGTTGAGTGCAACCCTGACCTTGTGGACAGACAGTATCTGATGTGCCAAGCCTCTAAGGCAGGTGGATTTGCATCACAGGCTTCTCTACTGAAGCTTCTGATCTCAGAAAAATTAATTACAACCTCTAATGTCTGAAAAAGGACATTGAAACAGTCAGGAACTGGAAATTCCAAACTGGGGTTCCAAACATTAGCATTTAGGTTTACAAAGAAGTTGTCAACAACATTTTAGTTTGTTGGATAATCTATTTATTATTGTTATTTTTTATACATATAAAAAGATGAACATTGCAAAAAGGAATGAACTGGAATGAACTGTCTGGAATTGTGTCTGTTTTTGAATATTAAATTTTTAATGTGTCTCCTTTACACAACACAAATTTTGTTTTGGCACTAATTGAATGATGACAATAAATATGAGAGCACAACTTTCACTTGTATTTGGGTGGGTTTTGTAGATATAGGCTTCGCCACACGGCAAGGGCCAGAATTGTATCAGAATGTATACTTGTGGTGTGTTGAATGATAGTATGAAATAAAATGTTAAAAATGAATTCATTAAAATTCTGTAGGAATGTGATTTTTCAATTCAATAAATTTCTAAAAATTTAAAAAGATAGTTTTTGTTATCTTACTGTTATCTGTCTACCGTGGCCAATAACACAACATTTTCTAGAGAGATAGATTTATCAACATAGTAACATAGTTTAGCTGTCATCCCTTTAGCTCTAAGATACATTAGTCTACCAGTATCCAGAAGTCTTTTACACTGACGACCTATGTCCTCCCGCTCAGCAATGCTTAACCCCAAATCCCTAGTGAAATAACACAACAAAATATAATAAAGTTCTCCAACGCAAAAAGTGACAAAAAAAAGTTAGTTTTTCTAAAAAGTTGGGTTCCCTGTGCTTTTTTAGTATTTGACTATGAAATATATTATCACCTTATATTAGCCATTTCGAAGTTGAGAAAAGGACTAAGGGCCGAGTGCAACAATTTAATCCAATTAGAAATTACCCCCATCACAAGAAATATCACATAATACCTGTCATTGTTAGGGCCTCCGATTATTATTGCTTCTTTGTTATTATGCTTTTCGACATCATTTTCATCTATTGAATGTAAGACAAAAGAAACGTATGAAATAAATGATGGATAAATGAACAGACAGAGAGACAGACAGACAGGCACTCACTCACTCACTGGTAACAACTGATAAATTAAGCACTAGAAGTTCACCTGTGTTATCATCTGCTTTAGAAGTGCGAACACCACAGACAGCCCAACTGGACATACAGCAAATAAGATGAAACTCTGATGCTGTAAAACCAAGTTCCTCTAGGAAAGCTCTGCCTACGTATTGTGGCCAGTGACACTGATGATGGCAACATAGTGCTACTACGATACCACTAATAGGTGATAAGGTTTTAGGTTTCTTGGAGTTACTATAAAATATATTAGAGAAAAATTAATTACCAGTAAAAACAGTATTTGGGTTACCTGTGGTATCACCTCCACAGGCAACCCAAGCAGTAAACTACATACCTTTCAATTCCATCAGGATCTCTAGATTCATTCTTATTATTTAGTGGGACTTGATTGTAGAATGTTTCCAACAAACAACGGAGAGTTAAATCTACAAAGAGATTGTTGTCATAGCAACACAGCAGGCAGACAGTTAAAATGTATGCTTTTCTACAACACAGGGAGACCAATATTTCTACAAACCTGTTGCTGCTCCACACAAATGCTTACTAGCTGCAACAATGCTTTTTGATCCGTCACATACACAGTCGACTCTACCTGTATCAATACCAACAAGACGCATAACTGTGTGAACTCAGCATTTCTTATTTAATTTGTCCGTCTCAGGCATCACTCAAGATTCATGTAACCTGTGCTCATTGACCCAAAAAAGCGTGTAGATGTTGCGCATGCGCATTAGCGTTTAAATTGCAATTTCTGGCGGCAACTGAGTCTAATTTAATACTTGGGTATTCCTATAAGGATCCTTAGAATAGTTTGTTGGGTATTACACCGTCAGCAACACCCACAACACCACAACACCCACAACACCCCCATCAGTTCCTGTTCAGTTAATCTCACCTAAATTCAAATGTTCTATGTCTACACGCAGTCGCTTGAAGCTTGGTCCTTGATCATTACGCTTGTGATAGGAGTCAAACTAGAAAATAGAGTATAACCTGTTGATCTCTTACTGGACTTGTATGGTAAACTAATAATAATAATAATAATAATAATAACATTTTCTTTTTTCTCAAAAACGCATATTACATAAAATATCTTAATGCTTTTTACGTGTTAAAATCCATAGTGAAAAACTAAAGTTATAATAAAAATAGATTCCATTAAGATTAACATGTACCTTGTTCCTGTTGCTTCCTCTGTCTATAAGTACAAACTCTGTGTTATTAGAGTTGGGAAGTGCTTGCTGAATCCAATGTGATAATTTCCCTACAAGTTTATAAAAAATGTGATATTTAACAGAGAAAGTTTTGAACCAAAATATATTTTAAATCAAAGTATGTACTTGACATAAAATAGAAGAAGAAGTGATACCTTACCGTACCTTTCCCTGCACCAAATTCAAGGTATACAGTGTCAGGCTTTAATAGGTTCATTTCTTCTAAATGACCAACCAATGATGCCTAACAATAGAAGACAATAATGAAAGAAAAAAAGAAAGTTTCTTCTATTATTTCCCCATGTGTAATGTTTTAATCTGTCTGTTTGACTGTCTCAACTAGAACATTGCCATACAAGTCTAGCATTTTGCAACATGCCAAACTTACCTGTTGTTTAAGGTGTTTTAAAGCTGGTGCGCCATATTCACTTTGTGAAAACTCTTCGTTAAACACTGGGTGAGTCATTATCTCTTCCTCAATTTTGCAACAATGCGCTATCAAGAAATAAAACAATCAGCTGAAACTTGGCAGGTTTAAAAGTACAATAGAAGTGTGTGGTGGTGGTGGTTGTGTGTTGAGTAGTAGTCTAGTTTTGATTGAGGGAACAGAATATTTACCTTTATAGAAGGTAGTTACTTTTTCAATCATTTCTTTAATTTTTTCTTTGGGTACAGAAGCCAATGAAATCTAGTAATTATACAGAATTAAAGTTAATACACAAAATACTAGTTGTACATGTATGTACTTGTACATTATGCTGTATTCTATTTATTGACAAACAAATGTACAAGTAACTTTGCCTTTTCTTCTTCGGATAATCGATAATTTGGTATACCAGAATTGATGTTCTTTTCATAATAGACCTAAAATGAACAAATCAAAGTTATCCATGGCAGTTTAGAGCTTATCTAGCAGTATCTCAAACACAACAATCAATTACCACGTCTGTCTTCTTCTTCGCCGTACAACATCTAAGGTGCTTCTGGAGTTGATCTTCAAACACAGTACTATGGGAAAACACCACTGCTAAGTACTGGTTTTAAAAACTAAGAAACACATACCACAATGGTGAGTAACCGGTCATTGAAAAAGGAAAGGGTGGGATGGAAGAGAAAGTATAGAATTTTTCCTGTGTAATGTTAAAAATCCTGAAAAGAAAAAAGGTCTACAAAAAAATTTAAAAAAAATTAAATTTTGAAAGGGAGGTCTTCAAAATTAATTTCCATTCAAGAGGTGGGTCCGAAAAATGTTTCGAACAATTTGACTTTCTCTCTCATCCCCCTCCCGCCCCCTCTACATATTTATGATCAGTCCCTAAAAACATCCATCACAGACTTACTGTTTAGGGTCTAAAGGACATGGCATTCGAATGCGACCACAAGCCTAGAAACGACATAAAATATACAAGATACAAATACTAATACAATAAAAATACAAGATACAAAATTATACGATAAAGTGCTCATCTATCAGGATTCTACACTTGGCTGCAGTGTGTTTATTTGCTCACCTCATCTTCTCCGCCTTCGTGAGAATGCTCTCCACAATACGTTTTACCTTTCCCAACAACCATTTTGCAAAAACGTTTTTTCTTTTTCAAGAAAAACGCACACGATATCGTAGTTTGTTTTTCCGCTACTTTGTCCGCCATTTTGAATTTACCTGTCCATGGCGCATGCGCTTCAGCTGTATGACTGACCAGATAGACCTCATTTTGGAGCAGGCGTATTTCTGGCCGCATCTTTTATTTATTACTGCGCGCCACGTTTGAGTAATTTGGAGAAATTACAGTAAAGAGCTGGTACGGTGTGGTGTGGTGTGGGTGGTGTCCTGTGTCTATTATTATACCGCCCACTACCCCCAGGGCCTCTCAACCTCTCAACAGGCGGCACAACTCTTTTTATTGCCAATATTAGGTTATTATAGGTACATGGACAGTCAATGAATCATAAAGCCCTGGCCAAACGAGAACGCAAGTTGACGCAAGTCGATTCGAACTTGCGAAAAAATTTGAGCACGATCAAACTTGCTGCAAGTCAACGCAAGCTACCGCAAGTCA
>JAUPMF010004261.1:0-10854 GCA_031471435.1 Stomphia didemon | reverse complement strand
AAATATTCCAAACAGTACGGTAAATTTGCCGTAAACACGCCATTACCGAGCATGCGCACACGTTTGACCGCCGTGTTGAAAAGACCCTGATTCAATGTTCTTACCATGCCTCCGCAGTGGTAGCAGAAAGTTGGAGTAAAGTAAGTTGTTTCGTGGAAGTTATGAGAAAACTCCCGCCTTAAATTTTGAGAATTGGCTTTTAGAAAGTAGTTTGTCATTTCTTCTTTACTGATGACTCCGTCACTAAAAGAGGGAAATGAATGAAATTATGAATGAAAAGATGGGTGGACGGAAGTATGACCAACATAACAGAAACGACGCATTTGAAAAGACGAAGTTAGACAAATAAATGAATAGCTAAGAAACGAAAGACAAACCGACAATGCTACTCACCTATTTACATCGATTACGCCAAAAGTGTCAATAAACGGAAAATTAGTAGCAATTGCGTCGAATTCATTTCCACTGATGTTACCATCTTTATCGGTATCGTACACTCTAAAAACAGCCTAAAATCAAACGGAAACACCTATCGTTCATCAAAAGATCAACTTCAGTCTTTCACAGGTAGTTCCACGTACAACATACCTCTACCATAGCAGAAACATGTCTTTCTAACACGTTGATATCAAGACCACCAGTGGTTCCTGAAGCAAAATCAGCAAAATTTATACCATCGTTTACTCCTTTCATCGAATCGCTTAGACTCTGAAATTGAAAAAAAAATACGTATTTTCATAATTACTTTAAATGGATGATATACATGTACTACAGCTCCTTAGAGAAATACTGGCTCTTGCAAGACAAATATTCCATCATAATTCCTAACTTACTAAAGAGGTTGATGATGTGTTGTTCAAGCTACGAGGTTCTCTTGCTAAAGATAATTCATATAACTCATCTTCTGATAACCGAGGCTGTAATGAAACCTGTTAACGAACAAAATATAAGTACAAATAACACAATTACCACTGACAATTTATGAGTTTTGGAACTAAATGTCCCAAACACTTAAACAGTACCAAATGGTTGGGTATTTACATGAGGAAAAAGCATGGTTGGAAAGACCACTTACTCTGAGCATATTTAGTAGTTCCAAATTGGGTGTTACTGGAGGTGAGGTCTTTTGTATGGACAGAAATTTGGACATGATCCCAGACAAAGTTACAAGTTTGTGTATATTGATGAGGTTGGAGTTAACAGTATCTGGCAGAGCAGTGTGTGTGGCAATAAGGTCTTTCAGTTGAATCCCTGTTGGTATTAAAACAATCACATCAAAGTGAAAAGGAAAGCTTGTGACATAACTAGTGTGTACAAAAATAGCTTTGTGAAGGCATTCTATAATAACATTAACCTATTGAAAGTATTGTGAATTGCCCCAAAAGTAAAGGTCCCAGATAAAGATCAAATAAACACCACTTTTATAACTCACCTCTGTCAGTAATTAGAATTATTTTTAAGGAAAAGAAAAAAAGAAGAAAATTAGTCAATTTTTTAAAAAGTTATCTCTTAGTAATAATGGCTAATTTTTTACGTTTTTTTTTCACTTGCATAATTGCCCACAGGTAGCCCATATACTTACATGTATAATGATTTGTATCACAACTTCACTGTTGTTTTAGGTGGAGATACAACTGTGATATAGTTTATGTGATTGCATAATATGTACTTACAAGATTGGTATGAAGAATCCATTACAAGATGACATTTTTTTTCTGTATGTTGAGTAATTGTTTTCAGATGACATAAACTCTGTAAGAAGCATCATATACTGAAAGAGAGAAACGTCAACATGATAATATTCACACATGTGACAAATTGTTTTTTTTATTAATTAATCTACATAAAGTAATGTCAGGATGTATAGTGTGTATAAGCAAAAACAACAGTGTAATCCTTCAACAAGAGAGAATACGAGGAAGAGAATACAATGATTTCTGTCCTAGTATCACGCAATAAAGTAGTAGAATACAATATTTTACAGCATAAATATTTCCCTAGTTCACAAAAAGGTTTTATAAAAAAAATATCTTACATATTAACTTTTAAAATGAAAGAGCAGCTTGTATTAGTGGTGATAACAAATCATGCTCTTTCAGTTATAATCCTATTATTTTCATATACTTCTGGCACCAAATATAAAACTTACAGAGACATAATGTCTGTGAAAAGTTCAATATTTTGAGATTGTTTTAATCCCTCTCAAAATATCATCTAATTATAAAAATCTCAAAATTACAAACAGGAATTTGATAATGGTTTTAGTAATAAAGTTGCAGCTGATGATTACTAAATGATTGTTAAGTTTGTCTCACAGACACATTGTCTGCATTCTAATAAAGTAACCCAAAACAAGTGAAAATGGAGAGTCAAATATAGTTAAAATATGTATATTGTGCACTACTTTATAATATAATTTAATTTTATAATATCATGTTTTGAAAACCAACATTATCATAAATATTTATAATGTGATGAATATTATGATAAATATATAACATTTTACATAATATCGTGACAGATACCTCTCTACAGTCTTGAGAAATGCAAGCTTTAGTTTGATGTAATCGAGAAAGAACAGAATTAGTCAGACCGCCCGAGACCGCTAGTAGACCATTAAAGTTCTGTAGCTCCTTTAAATGCTGAAGTAAAAAATATATTAAAAATACATGTAATGAAACACAATTAAAAAATTCTCAATGCAGTTCATAAGTTAACGTTCATCAGGTAAATCCCCTGGGGACGAGTGGTTATTGTTTCTGCTTTGGAGTAAAAGTTGAGAGCACCAAAGGCCAATTCAAACAAGCACCTGCTGAATAACTTCCATGTCAGAGGCTGAAAATAACCTCTTTCAAAATGGTTTTGTTCAATAACGGTCTACCTTCGCAACTCTCTGGAACTTTTCTATACATTTGGCTCTATCTTCTGGAGTCCTGTGGTTAAGAACCATAGCTTGAATCCACTTAGACAAGCCATTAAGCACTGAAACATATCTTTCAAGATATGGACATTCTTGTAGCTTAGAACCATGTGCATAATCTTTCCATTCTGAAAACTATGTAAACAAATTATGCAACAATTATGATCAAATACTATACAAAAACATCCATCATTTCTTGCATTTTCAAAAAGCCAAAGATACATGTACTTCGTAAAGAATGATTTACTTAAGCTTTTGTAGGAAATGATTGATATTGTACAAGCCAAAGAAAAACAATATAAATATTTAATAAAAATTGAAAAAATATATTAAAAGTATATATACCGGTATTCGTCTGAGCATTCTAAAGTCCAAAAAAGTTAGCTGCTCTGCAATTTCCTGTGGTGATTGGTCAGGAAAAGCAAGGGACATTTTACGGTCACTTGCAGACCTGTGATTTGTTACAACACTTAATGCTCTATGTTTAACCTCGTGAAACCCACTGCAATGAAAGCAAAATCACAATCCTTAGACATTATGTATTAAAAAAATAAATCATATATAATTATATACTCACACATTTGAATAATCTATCATGTCTTTTAGAGAAATGTCGCCTTCCGAGTCAACAATTTTTTCAAACTCTTTATGCACAAGGGATAGTTCTTCATTTCTTCTAAAATTACTTTCATGGTTGCACATCCAATAACTACGAAAATGTTGGGGGGGTTTTAAATCAAACATGCATATATTCACATTGGAGTATATATGGAATGTATGCCAAGTATATATGGGCCATGAAAATAACTAAATCAAGATAATAAAAATTTGGTGAAGTAGATGAACAAAATCTAGTTTACTTCTAATGTAAATTTTAAAAACATGTCATCATGGCCCATATATGATTAATATTTAATATTATAAACTTTTAGACTTCTACGGTGTGTATATCTATTATTGAAAACTAGCTTTCCAATGTACAATGCCCTCAACAATAATATCCAGATAAAGAAATTATTTTTATCACTTCATATCCTTGTTGAGTGGATTTTCATCTGAAACTTTTTTTCCTCCATTATTTCTTCAGCAAGAGATAGAGATTATATCTGTCTAAGTGCATGTAGATACAGACAGCTGTACATATGTATTACTTTATTGCCTGGCAAATAGCAAATCTTCTTGACTGTTCTGCTTGTGCCGTACTTGTGTCAGAGCTTTCGCCAATCATTTTACTTTGTATATAACTATTTTAGGAACATCAAGGAAAATAGGAAATATTTAATGATGACATAATGTCTACTAAAGTCACATATATTTGGATATAAAAGGAACAATAAGTTGTAGATTCAAGTAGTAAAATGGAGAGCTGTGTCAGATACAAGACTCATATAGATGATATTGTGTTTTCTAATCTGGTAAATGTACAGATGTTGTTAGGAGCTGTATTCAAATGTTAAGCATCTCAAGTGCACATTGTACATTGAAAATTCTAAATAAATTTAATAAAAATAAAATAATGACTTACATTTATTTTTAAAATATTATTTTTTCTAAAACAAGTCCGATGTAATTTATGTAACTATAATTGGAAAATCGTTGTCTAGAAGGGGATAACTTTATTTATTTTTTTTTTCTATTTTCATTTTCATCTTTTCTTTTTTTTCTTTTTCCACATTTAAAACTGGAAGTTCATTTGACTGATTCAGCAAATATAATAAATTGGTTACAATATTTGCAACCGGTCCAATAAAAAAATAAATGCCATTCAGAAAATAAATGCCTTCAAAAAAATAAGAAAAAATTTCTAAATATTTCAGACTTCTCTAAAAATGCCTAAAAAAGTATCTAAATACGGACGTGTTAAAAAGACATGGGAAATCCGCCTATACTACAGCAGTCTCTTGCCAATAGAAATTTACCAACTCAAGTAGATCAAATGGCTAAGGTTATAAGAAGATTAATATCTGTTTCATGGTAAATCTTTTTATAAATGAGAAAAAAAAATCCATTTTTAAAATGAAAGGATACGCATCCATAAAGATCTCCATTATCTTTTCCGATTCCACAAACCACTGATGTGCCGTAAATAAGGCATCTGATAAAACAGGCTCCTCTGCAATCGGACCATTTTCGTCTGGAGATATAAAAATATAAAGAAATTAAATGATATACAATGTAAACATTGACAGCAGTTTGAGATCGAATTAGCCAAAACGAACAAAAACATTTTTCTTTCATCTCATAAAACTTCAAACGCTAAATAAACTATTAAATATAAATGTGAATGGATTCTATTGATCTTGAAGAAAAGGGGAGAAAACGGTTTAAAGTGTCTCAGAGCCTTTGAAGGAAAAACAACAAGATATTTTTATAGCTGGCGTTTGGGATTGTCCACCCTTCTTTATACAAATCAAATCAAATAATTACATAAGTAACATTACATTGAAATGTAATTTAGACAAAAACATACCGAATTCATCAATACAGAACTGTATCAGCTTTTCTAGAGTGGCAGCGCGTAGAGAAAGACGGCGACCAGAAGAAGAAAGGCTGTCTTCGCATTCAATGTACTCCACCTCACTCGACATTTCGCCGTTCACAGATGCGCTTTCTTCAACCTTTTCTAGGAAACAAAATAAACCAAAGGGTGTTAAATTAACATAAATGAAAGGTTAACGTAACTCATGATTTGGAATCTGATTTACAAGAAGCGAAGGCCGAAGATCACAACAGTTGACAAGCAAAGATGAAGAGCACAGTGAAAACAACATCTCATTTATGTTCGTGAATGACTTCCAAGCACTTTCATTAAGGAAAAGAAAAGGTGATTATTGCAAAAGAGACCATTCGTCTGTGATTAAATATTAACAATCACATATAAAATTAATCTACAATCGCTGGGATATTGACCTTGGATGGAAAGCAAAGTTTGCGTAAACAATAAACTTCAGCTCAGACCAAGAAAATACAAACCTGAATTGAAATCCATCACTGGTTCTCTAACCTTGGGTCATGGTAGTTTTCTATTACATTTGTACGGCAGAATACGGTGAATTTATATCGCACAATCCACAGGAAATACCACAGACCACCACGATCACCACCACAATCGCTACAACATCATTCGAAGCACATCCGGTTGCGGTTTTTTCCATCACTGATCATGAATTCGGAATAAGGTTCGGTAGGGTTCGGTCGTGACCCGACGTCATTCGGTGAATTTTCGGTTTGTATGAACAAAACCAAAAGCGTCGGCGCAGATTATTACCAGATGCTGAAACATAGTAGTCTTCAGAGAAAATTCTATACAAATAGCTGAATAAGAATTCGATAACAATAACAGCAAAAGAAAAGTGTATTGGTAAATTCAAGGGCGTAACCAAACAAGATCGTTACGGTCGATATCCCATCGTGAATTATCGTGGATCCATTACGAATATGAGCCAATCAGAGTGTTTACCAACGGTCGGGCGGTAACATTCGAACCAACAGTGGAACACTTTTTAGAAAATTTTGATTCCTCCACAGAATTTCGATTGTATGTATAGTTCAAGATGAAAGATTTATCTTCCATAGACTTCAAGTCTAGTATTAGGTTCGTTGTTCGTAGAGAGTTAAAGCGATTGGGGATAAAAGTCCCTAAGAACAAGTCAAATACGAAACAGGTAAGGAGAGCTAAGCTAATCGAACTAATTACTGTCCTTCTAACTAACTATTTGCAATGAATCTCATTTCTTTAACTCTCCATCTCGCCATTATACTCCTTTTATCAGTCTTATTCTGCTAACAGAAAACGAAGAAAACCATTTCAAGCCCAGCAAAGCGACACGTTTTCCTTTGTTTAGACTTTGTACTCAACGTGTATATTTCATTCTTTATCTTCATGTTGTACTCAGTTGTACTTGGAGCTTTTCAGTGTTGCTGCAGTTTTAGACTTCAATCAAAGCTTGAGTTGTTAACAGTATATTCTTCTACCTTCTTTTAGTCGATTGAATGTAACCAACAAGGGGTATTTGGTGTTCTTCTTGAAAAAGTCCCATCCACAAATGTTGGTGAAAATTTTTACTACGGTGTGCCAAAGTAAGTTTCAACATAACATAAGGTGCAGATTGTATTATTATTAATGACATAATTTTTTCTAGGTTCTTGGTTGAATCCTGCAATTTTCTTCGAGGCCACCTTGCTACAGACGGGCTGTTTAGAAAATCTGGCTCAGTTCAAAGACAGAAACTTCTAAGGGTAACTATCATTTTTGCTATTATTTGTTTATGCTGATGTGATTTGGAATTGCAGTCATGACGCCCCACTGTCATGACACCCCGCTGCCATGATACCCCATGCCAACACTTTTAATAGCGAGTAATCTCAAAGTATGGAGCATCATAACGTATTGGGGGCGTCATGACCGGATGCCGGGCTTTGAATTGAATAGATTCTAATAATTGATTAAAGTATATTTTAATGTCAAACAGCAACAAATGGAAGCGGGTGAAAGCATCAGCTATGCAAACCCCCATGATGTAGCAAGTTTGATAAAGCAGTTCTTTCGTCATCTTCAAGAGCCACTGCTGACCAATATCTACCATGATAGCTTTATCAAAGCACTTAGGCAGGACACTGAAGAAGAGCGTACAAGAGTCATATTGTATATCTGTTTGATGTTCCCATTGGCACACCTTCACACTTTGCAATACATTATGAATTTTGCTGCAGAAGTTGCAGCACACTCGGCAAAGGGAAGAATGGGAATATCAAACCTTGCAATAGTTCTGACACCCAATCTGATACATATGACCAAAAAAGACAATGCTAACACCACAGAAAAGCTTTTGAAGGATCAAACTGTGGTGATTGAGACTTTGTTGAAAAATGCTAGTCAAATTGGCTTGGTGCCTGAAGAGATGTATGAGAGGGCTAAGATGATTGGAGATGAAGTGGCTGATGCTATGGTATCATCTGGTGATGAGTTAGACGGTGATCATTACCACCGTTATAAGAACAAAAGAGTTGCAAGGACCAGGACAAGAACCGGCTCAATAACTGGTAAAAAACAAACATTATTGTGGAATTTATACTTAGTGTGTGTAGTGTCTGTCTATTAACAGACATTCACTGCATTGTACAGTAGTTGTAATCGTGCCGCCCCAAATTTACCTCCAATCTCTGTCGTCCAGATCTCTAAACAAATCCTTGACTAGTCTACTGTAAAACTAGATGATGAATCTTTCATAATTCAGATTGTCAATATCTGTTTCTGTTCATCAAGGATTCATTGGCCAGAGTTTACATAAGCTAAAGACAAACTCGAGCATGTCAAGTAAAAACCATCCAATGAATAACCACAGAAGGTCAAAGAGTGTCAAGGCAGACTTGATGCGCAATAAATACAAACTCGGCCAAAATGAAAATTTTATCATCAGCAAAGGTAAGTAATATTATGGAATTAAATATATCCGAAATCTAAGAATCAACAAAATATGACATTGATTTTAATAGAATTACATATTTTTGAAGATGATACAGAATTGGAGAAATTTTCTTCTCACACTCATGAGAGGATGAGTCTAAGACCAACTGCCAACAAGCGTAGAATAGTGGAGTACAATAACACTGCAATGTCACCTGCATTCAAAAGGTAATGGTACTATAAACCTACTAAATTAAGGCTTGCTTATTGGGAGCATAAGTAGAGTTGATAAGAAAATGTAACAAGTATATGTGATTTGCCTAGAAGGACTAGATTAGCACAACAGACAAGAAATGATGGGGACTCTGGAATTGGCCATCCAACAATGGTATCCAAATCAACACAAATGTTCACCACCACAATCAAACCGTTGACACCAGTGAGACCTCTAAATGATATGGGTATGTTACTAAATAATCTGTATTTAGGATGGAATGTGATTGTTCAACAGGAAATTAAACATGGTTCATACAAAAAAGTTATCAGGTTTCTCAAAGTGTTTCTTCCTACATGTAGCACTCTTGTGCGCAATTTCACTTTGCACAGTTTACCTTTGTGCACTTCACACTAATTCCTGTGGATTGCAAAAGTTAGCTAGTTTTAAAGTATCAAACTTTAAATTGCACTGTTTTGTAAGCACCTCATTAATCGTGTTTTCAGTTAAGAAAGAGCATGCCAAGTTTTTGCTGTCGTCAGAAACAGAACATGTTACAGTCATTGATGCTATGACATACATTGCTTCACCTGACAAAATTCTCCATGGAGACACAAGAACAAGTCATGCATCTTCATCATCAACCACCCGTTACTCAGTTTATGATGAAGTGTTTGAGTCACCAGTTTCAGGCAGAGGGAATGCTGAGGATGGAAAGATAAGAGATAGAGGAGAAGCACAGAGCAGAGTGGCCAGAAGGTTTGTTTATCAGATAAGGAAATACGTACAGTATTATAGATCATATGTTGAAATAATTTGAGTGTTTCCAGAAATCATTTTTCTGGTTGAGAAATGCAAGCTGTAGGATCTACTCCTGGGTTTCCAAGGA
The DNA here is from genome assembly GCA_031471435.1 of Stomphia didemon. Lineage (NCBI taxonomy): Eukaryota > Metazoa > Cnidaria > Anthozoa > Actiniaria > Actinostolidae > Stomphia > Stomphia didemon. The sequence goes on along the minus strand of JAUPMF010004261.1, from coordinate 1,424 downwards.
TTAACCATAACAAGCATTATTACTCAGATTCCTAGGGGAATGCTCGAGTATTAAAATGGGCTTGGTTTTGTTTTTTGTCACAAATTGCACTTTGCACTCTAATCTACATGCGCAACATCTACATGCATGCATCAAGATGTCAAGATCTCACTCTAGATACTATTACTCACTTACATTTTTATCTGTTTCAAACCCCAATTGCAAAAATATAGAAATTCATCAGGTGCAACATCGTGTTTCCACTCTTCACCAAGAAGACGCAATGTCACCATAACCAAAAAGGTATGCCACTCTGAGTCAGAGTAACATACTAAAAGATGCAAAGAGTTTCATTACAATATATACTGATGTATTGTAATAGGACACTAGTGATGCTGTGTGGAGAATAACCAATAGGACACCAGGCACAGAAAACTTCCATCCTGGTAACACAGAGTTAATTTCAGAGGTAGTGAAGCAGAGCATAATGCAGAGAATGCCAAGCACTCCAACTACTGCAAGAAAGAGCTCAGTGAGTGTTGTCGATGGCAGCTTAGCTGGTGGAGCAAAACACCCAAATCCATCGTTATTAAGGGCAGGTACTGGAGAATCCATGACACCCTGCAAACATCACGTAGCAACACCACCGATGCGTCAAAAAAACAATGTACAAATGAAAACCCTTTTGTCCCAGAAGATCTAGCTCAAAGAACAGGTTTACATGAAATACAGTGTATATAGAATGTTTAAAGACTTGTTAATTTTAGCATGTGCATGAATGGGAAAAAAATAGGGACTATGAATATTGCATTTTCTAATGAAAAGTTTCAATTTTTTGTAACTTATTTTTACAAATATTTTAGTTTTTTTTAGCATTTTATAATCTTTTTTGACAGAAGCAAGGATACTTAGCATAGGATGTTAAATCCAGCAGGGAAATAATAATGATAATTTTATTGAAGAAGATTGAAGAAGTAATCCTTGCCATAATTTTATAAATTGAAATGTTCTAATTTTAATGAAATCAATATTGAAGGGTAAGGATAGAATTTATTAGAATAAATTGGAATATGGGGAACTTTGAAATGATTTCTTTGTGAATGTTTTATAACATTTTATAGAGTGGACATCTGTTTCAACATTTTATGTCAACAATATATTTAGTTTTAGTATTTGATTATTAAATGGTTGATACTGAAAACATTGTCTTGATTTTATTCAATAGAGCACATCTGAAACAATTTAACTAAAGTGCTGATTGAAGGATTCAAGAATAATACAGTATAGTAGTAGAAAAGTGTTTGCCTTGTAAAAGGGAGATAAAAATGTATGAATGTGTAATTTAAAGTGCCTATCAACCCCAAAAAATTATTTTTCTAAATGATTTTAGAAACTATACTGACCAACGTACAATGATTAAAAATCGAATACGACGCGGTTTTATA
>JAUPMF010004227.1:0-22997 GCA_031471435.1 Stomphia didemon | reverse complement strand
ATCAATCAATCAATCAATCAATCAATCAATCAATCAATCAATCAATCAATCAATCAATCAATCAATCAATCAATCAACTTTATTTAAATTAAAGGGTAACACATGAAAGTAACAATAACTGATGATCCAGTGGCCCTCGGATTTACGTCAATCGTTCAATTATTTGAAAACAATATACAGTTGAACCTCTCGGTCCACGAAAAGGTGATCGCTTACCAGAGTAGCCATCACAGGAAGCCCAAACTTTGATAATATGATATCGAGTCTCCCTTAGCTACTGGAATTGTCAACACAACAACATTTATTAATTACAGTTTTTTATTATGGTTTTCTCAAAACTTCCATAAGTTAACAACAGTGTTTTGACTGTTTGGCGAAACTGGCTTTTTGTATAGTGGTCGCCTAAGTGAGGTAATCGCTTTCGAGTAATGGTCGCACAGAGAGGTTCAACTGTATATTGGATGAGAGAGTGACGATCGACGTACCTCACGCACAGACACTTGAAAATGCTTTCTTACAATAAAGGACAATTTTATTATTTTTTGCTGGGCTGATCAGCCGAATAGAAAATATTTCATATTTGAGTAATAACGGTACTACAATTAGGAGGCAGGATCATATAGCCATCCAGCAAACGATTTTTGGTGTACACTATAAATGAGGTTATAAGGTTAAATGAACTGGTAACTATAATTACAAGCTGAACAGTATTAGTACTTGTGACAATAAGTAACTTTCTAAGGCTAAAAGCAACCCGGCAACTAAGTATCGATGCTGAATAAACTGGAATGTGTGTTCCATCTTTATCGGAAAGAAGACCTAGAACACAGGCAACCCAATTACACTTATTTCATGCAAATTATAAAATGGAATATTTCCGATTGAGGCAGTTTCATTATACCCATGGTATGACCAGTTGGTCTGCCTATTATTTTCCATGTAAATGGTAAACACCCAAAGAAACTGTATATAAACACCGCTTGAATAGTGCCAAGAGTGAAAACCTGCATACCAGCGGGCAGTACGTCCTATAATGACAACAACATGAAAAACATTTCCTCTTACATCCCCTCAGCGACCAATAATAATCATTTCAATAAATAATATTTTATTTAAATTGAATTTGGCATTCGTATGATATGAAGAAACATACAGTTATGCATTACGCATTACATTATACACGCCCTTATACTTGGGCTGCCTGTGGAACTCACCTACCAGGCCAGGCTTCTCAGTTTTTGCGGGCTTTTCAGTTTTTGGAGTTTTGCGGACTTCACACAGCACGATGCTCAATGCTCTGGATTGCTTTTGGCTTATAGTGTTCAAGTCGTCATTAGCTCTATCGCCACAGAGGTAAGAAGTCAAATAAAAGTTATTTATAGCATGGCTTTGCTTTATATTCATTTGATAGCCGATGATTTTTGTCTTCTCAATGACAAGCATCGTTCATCCATTGTTCATCCATCGTGTAAAAAGTTAGCTACATGTACACAATACCTTGAGTACGGTGGCCCACAAGTGCACACTGAAATCAAAACTCTTTATACATCAAATTCAAGAAGTTTACACAAAATAAAAAATCGATCGAGCAACCTGAAAACATGGATGCAAAGTTGCACTTCTTCTGCCTCGATAAAACCGTGTAAGCCGCCACTGGGCCATTCCATTTTATATCCACCCCCCCCCCCCCATATTTTCTGAGGGGGTACAACTGAGAGAGTAAATGTTTTTAGAGGTTTTTATGAGGGTATTTTGCATAGAGATTGTGTTATTTGAAAGTCTATCGAAGTATAAAATACAAATACATTATTTTATTGGGGTTGAATCATTCTATAAATAGTTATTTAACGACAAACATAAGTTCTCTAACAACTTACATTGTACATGTAATCAAATAAATACTCACAAAGTAAATAATTATTTACTTAAGGCTGTACTGCATGTTTCTGCAAATTATTTCCTCTTTGATAATTGTAACTTTGGATCAAGAGTTTCTAAAGCCCCACCACTTCTTTTTATTCTCCTTATCGTTTTGATTGCATGCGACTGACTAAACAAAGCACTTGAATAACTCTGACTAAACTCTCCACATGTAAAAGTACCATAGGTCCCTCTCTTTTGACGTAACCAAAAAACCTTTCCAGGGGATCCTGATTGAATTTTGTGGCAACTACATATGAAACACCTGGAATGGTAAAAGAGAATTGTACTACTTCCACAAAAGACTTGACACAAATCTGTAACCCCTCTCATGTCTGGTCACTTATAAAATACTGCTTACGCTCATGGAGTGGGACATCAGTTTGGGCCATAGCCCAAGTTTTCAAATCCTGAAAATATCTTAAGAAATCATTGTTTAACCAAAGCAGTCTACTATCTAATGGAGTGCGATACACACTCTTAAATTCATACTGTGTATAAATTCTGTTTGTATTCGAACAGTCAAAGAAATCATTCATATTTTGAACAAACTTCACAGTCTCCTCTGTGCCTGCCTCACCCTGGGTGGTGGACAACTCGAAAGCTACAGTATTATGCTACTTTGCCCACCATACTCTCTCATTAAATTTATTTATTTTCAATTATTTACTGTAAATATCTATCTTGTGTTTATCTTTTTTCCCAATGTATTTAAACAAATAGAGTAAAAAAAAACAAAAAAAACAACAAAAAAAACAAACTTGGGTAGATATTGCATGTGCAACTCTATTGCTGAACACCTGTGCAGCTAAATACACCCTCACTCTTAAATAAGGATTGAGAAAAAGATTGTCAGCAGTTAACTTATGGAGTAAACGTAGACCTGATGCATTTGATTCATTTACATCATTCTCAAATGCATCAATTACAGTAGTTGCAATCAAGTTATCCATAAATTATTGTTTTTTTGTTTTTCTTGTTTTGTTTCTTCAAAAACTGTTTTCACAATTGTTACGCGTTGTTTTTGTGGACTGGATCGCAAATAAAATATAATGGCCTTATTACATTAGAATAAGGATTACCAGTCTTGTATATTAAAGTACCTTTTGGTGCACCTGGTAGACAATGGTACTTATAAAATTTGCGTTGTGGAGAAGCACCATCACTGGTAAGCACTTTGAACTCTCTCTGCTCCAGCTCCTTCCAAAATACATTGAACAGTGCAAATGATTTTATGGTAGTTGTGGGGAAAAATGCAATGCATTTTCCAATCAGAAAAAAGACTGACTACCATAAAAACGTATGGGTGGCTTCCTCTGGAATGGTTGATGCGCTGCCATTGGCTGACAGTGACTTTTCTAAGCTTACCAGAATCATCAAATACCAAATCCTTCCTCACAGATACCTCATTATGTATGATACCTACCCATGAATCATATTTATTGGGATAGGATTTCTGAATGAATTTTTTTTTGATCAGGTCTAAAAAAGATTAGTCAAACCCTGATCTAGATTTAAAGCAATTACTGTAATCCCTAAAAGTTATGTTACCAGGTGAAAGTAGAATACCAGGATCTTTGAGCAGCTGGTAAGCTTTGGGAGATGTTGAATGCAAGTGAAAACACCATATGATGATGAGTGGATGCCATCTTCTTCTCCTTTTGTCTGAACATGCCAATGCCTTTTCTTGTTCTTTCAAGAAGAGAGTTTTGAAATCTTCAGGATCATCAGAGCTACGTGTGGCTTGCCTTGACTTAAGAAAAAAGACTCTCCATAACATTGCTGTCATTCTCATGTACAGAAATCAAATTCTAGAAAATTAACGAAGAATAATTAGTAGATCTATAGTTATACATTAATGAATTACTGAAATAGCAATGAAGTTTGTGAATAACAAACAACAATCCCAAATTGCACTTTTGCAATTACCATTATTCAATAGCTAATACTCACTTCTTGAAATTTCTTTTCCAGGTTCTTTATTTTTTGTGACATTCTTTTCCTATTTTCTTGACACCTTTTCACAGTTTCTTCTTTCTCTTCATCTGTTAGGAATTTCTAAGGACAGTGACTATCAACTTGGGTCTTACTTTATATTACTGAGCAATCAATAGGTACATGTATGCGTTTCGTAAAGAAGATGACATTGAGAATATGTATGTTATGGAGGAAAACAATCGTCGGACTGAATAAATTGTTTTCATGTTTTGTGTTATTCAGATTGGTTTGTGACTCGAGTATTTACTGTCAACCACACACTCGCACACTGTCAACCAGTTCTTTTATTTGTTCTTTGTTCGCCTATTCACATTAATTGCTTGAATATGTAGATTGATAATAGTGTGAGTGTGCGTGTAGTTATCAAAAAAAAAGTTATCAAAAAATTTTTGTTTTGTTTTTAAAAAAAAAAAAGAGAACGCCAAAAGGCCCGTGGCCGAGAGCTGCCACTGCCAGTGATCCCAGCATGCCTCACGGCCAGAGCAAACATGATATCCCAGCCTGCCTCACGATTAGAGTAAACATGGCGGACGCGTGGAAAAAGTTAAACGACAAGGTGAAGGCAAAGCAAAAAAAGAAGTGCAAAACGAAGAGGAAATCCAGGAAAAAAGCTGGGGAACAGTTAACTGTTCAGCGATTGTCCACGGATGTGAGTGGAAGGGCGCAGAAGTATTGTAGAATCGGCCCAAGAGAATTTGTGCCCTTCGACTATGCTGAAGAACTGAATTTAGAAGCAATCAAAACGGCATGTGAGAAATACTTCGCACCTAAATTGGCCAAAATTTGATGTGTGACGTGCTTGCAGGTGAGCGAGGACCCTTCTGCAATACAATAGATCTAGTCCCAGATCTGAAGGTAATACACGTATGATTTGTTGGGAAAACAATCTACGAGTCCATTGGAAATAGTGATGGTGATAGCCTGCGTGGCGGCTCTAGGGTTTCAGAAAGGGCCAAGAAAAGGCGAGGAAAAGACTGGGGAGAGGAGAAAGGGAGAGCCTGCAGCGAAGACCCTGTTTTTTACCAAATGCCTCCTAATTAAAAGTTCATGATCCCGCACGTTGTCAACATTCATCTGTCAAAATTATCCAATCCCATTTTAGCAAACAAACCCATACTCCTTCCGTTTCCGATCAAAACATTGCACACGTGCGTGCACAAATTATTTTATGTTTGAAAGCAATGCAAAAGGATCCTGGTAACACATAAACTAAACGAGGTCGAAAACCAAAAGAAAATAATGTGAATACAGTGTGTTGAATTTGCAATGTAGACTTTAATAAGCGTGAAATATATGTACGGTACTTGTTCGCTATAAAAGACCATAAAGCTGTGAGAAAACCGTCTTGTTCAGAGAGTGGGAACAGTTGTGCCTGATTGGTTCTTCCATCAATGATAATTCGCTTTGCGCCGCTCAACCAATGGGAATTTAGCGTCCCTCAGGAGGACGTAACATTCGGTAAAAACCACGGTCTTCGCTGCAGGCTCTCCCTCACTTGTCCTCTCTTCCTCTCCCCCTACTTTTTTTCCTCTCCCCAGTCCCTCTTTCCTCTCCTCGCCCTTTCTCGGCCCTTTCTCGACCCCGAAAGCCGCCACGCAGGCTATGATGGTGATGGTGAGGAAGCCTTATCCACTTATTCTCTACTTCTCCCGAAGCGTGCACGTGCTGCTGGCCCTTCCGGAGTAGGAGACCATTCCTCCCAGCCAGATAAAAAAGTTGGGAAATCTTTCAGCCCTAGCAAGTTTCCTCTAAGTTTATCTTTGTCCCAAATGATCAAGCTGGGCAAGCTTAAAAATAAACACCAATAGCAGTGTTATCCAAGTCTACACTTTCGACCTACAAGTACTTGTGCTAGATGTTAGTTAATGGTGCAATGTTCGAACTTTGCTTGATTCACTAACAACTGGATGGCTCGCTTGTGCTTGCGATTGGCCTATTCCTTGGCTTGTACTTGTTTCTGTCGAGCGGCAAACGACATTCGTCGTTGATGCTTGATCGAAGCCTACATGTACTTGTATGCATCAAGGCTTTTCAGGTTTTGGTGTCCACTCAACTGTGCTACATGTACGTAGTTTTCAGGGACATCTGCATCAAGAAGTCTTGAAATTCCAGTCTTGTGGTCAGAGTGGTTGGTTATTCGTCCCTTGATTCCAGCATTTTTAGTGGCTGTTGAAAGAAGTTTGCCGATTTTATTCTTACCCATGGACTCTGCTTATACCAGATAATATCTTCTGGTTTTCTCTGATTATTAATGGCCAAGTAGAAGTGAGACTGTGGCTGATTCATTTCAACAGGACGATGACTCAAAAATGCCTTGTAATACTTGACTGGACAACGATAATTTCCACTAGCTTGAGCCATTGGGTAAAACGCACGTGTCCACTTGGTTGATCTTGGCCTTGTCGAGTCTTTGAGCCTCGCTCAGCTTTCCACACCATAACTTCATTTCTGGATCATTTTCCAGAGGAACATCTCCCCACAGGAGCCTTCTACTGAAGCCAAAGTGTAATGCTAACAGCCACCAAACTGTACATGTACATGTACGTTGCAGGACTGTTGGGTTTGTATCGCCGAGCTCTTCAGAAGCAAACAACTTGTCTCCCTCTTTGTCAAGTACTTGTTTACTTGCTTTGGGACGGTTTCCTTTGCCATACTTAACAACAAGCTGTTTTTTTTTTTCTGGAGAGCTTGAACTCATCTTCCTTCAAGATGTTGGCTTTGGACCCTTGGATATTTAAATATTGCTTGAATACTCCGCCGAGTTCCGGGCTCGTATTGGTCGACATTTTTCTTTGTTGTTGCTTTAAAAAACGAGCAAAAGAGAAGGTTCAGCTTTTCCCAAGGTATGTCTTTCAATTTCCTTGGTTCATGTTGGGTAAGGCAAAATTTCTGCTAGACTGCGAGGTCATATTTTGTCTTTTCTTTGAAACTCTGCTAATTTTGTGACTACATTTTCTTTGTTTAGGTCGTCAAGTGCTCTATCGTAGGCTGTTTGAAGTTCAGCGTCGCTCACTTTTTTATTAGGATAGTCGTTGAAATCGACTGTAAAATCTGGATAGTTTCAATTGTTGCTGTTTTGTTCAGCCATGTCAAACTTCAATACAAGTAAACAAACAAACTTTTGGCCAAATTAAATAGACCATGATGCATAGCTAGAGCACTTGTTCTCGGAAGACTGGTAACGAGTTTCTCTTTGTTACTTCAAAATGGCGTCGGGAAGGACACGAAATACAGAATGGATGGGAGATCAAAGTTTAAAGAAAGAGCGCGCAAATTATGTTTGAATGGTAATTCACAGAAACGAGATTCTCAGTTTTATGGAGTGGGACTTTGGAGAGTACATGTATGCGTGGAGTATAAGAACCCATCGAATGCGACACTTTGACATCAAGTATACAGACATTGAGGTCATGGTTGTTTGCTAGGTTACAGAGCCATTCACACCAAACTAAGACAAGAGTACCATCTCAATGTCCCCAGAAACTTGGTTCATGATGTCATGTTCGATCTTGACCCAAATTTACTGGAGACTCGCCGTCTAAATGCCAAGAAAAAGAAAACCAAAGAGAATTTTACGACCAAGGGTACAAACTGGGTATGTTCAGTAGACGGCCATGACAAGTTAATAGGTTGCCAAAATAGTCTGTTTCCATTGGCAATACATGTATATGGAGCCATTGACACAGCAAGCAGAAAAATTATGTGGTTATAAATATGGGTTAGTAATTCAGATCCTAGGAGAATTGGTCTGTGGTACTTAGAATACTTGTTATCAACCAAACACATGGCTTCAATCATGAGGATGGACAAAGGCACAGAAACTGTCATTCTAGCCACAATGCATGCATATCTCCGTCAACAACTGATCAGTGTTATACCAATAATAGTGTAATTCTAAAAAAATGTCTTTCAAAAACGAAATCGCTATTCCAATTTCTATCAGGATTTAATATGCAGAGAACAACACGATTTAGGTCACAAGTCCTTCTCCACAAATGCAATATCTCCTGTAGTGTGCCTCTATAACGCTCTTATCAAGTCTCAAATAAAAGAGCTTGAGCTTAGAGCCGGAGATCTCGTGCACGTGTTTAGCAGATTCACTAAATGTATGTATATCTCGCATGGAGTTTACCGTTAGATCACATGGTTGCAACGCGTTGAAAATCATTCCCAACGTTTTGGAAAGCATTTCAGGACTCAGATCGTTGGCATGTAAACGTTTGATAAATAATTGAAAAACATTCCTAACACTTTGGGGCCCTTTGGGAAGAATTCTCAGATCGTTGGCGTAGTTTGAGAAATCATTGAAACCATTCTTAACGTATTCATCGGTATTCCGATACAATTCTGAAGGTTGTTGGCGCTCATTTAGCACATAATTATCAGTGATTCAACCGTTATTAAAACTATGCATATGCACTCTCAGATAATTATTGTCCAATGAATAGAAATGTAACTTATATGATAATCCGACTTACTGTGTTTCTATATTTCTTTTGTTGATACGATGCATTATTATTTTCATTTGGTTGGGGTTTTAATCACGTTACGTTTAATTTAATTTACTTGTAAGGAGGACATGTAAGCCTTGTATTCAAGTTTTTGTTATTCGTTCATTGTGCTGGTTTTAGCACGTTTTAGCAGGTTTTATCATTGAGTCGTCTTCATAATTTTTTGTCTGCTTTTTTCTTCTTTTGGGAGCTTTAGGTACTACGTCTGGAACATCTGCATCTTTGTCAAAAATAATATGGCATTCGCTGGATCAGTGAGAAACTTCACCCCTATCTAAAAAACAGTAAAGTATGTAAAACATTCATCATCTAATCTAGTTAGTCTTGTTAATTCAGTTAAGAGATTGTTTAACACAAAATATCAACTTATCATTCACTGTGATTATCTCAGCTTCGAGAAATAAGTTGCCATACTTGAGTTCGACTAAGCTTCCTTTGAGAATCGCGTTTATGCGCGATCACGGTAACATTGAATTGCAACAACAAACGAACATTGCAATGTACTACAGCATTTATTACCGCAAGAACATTAACAGTGATAAACAAGCGAACATTACTTGTGATCATCGAGTGAACTTTAGCGGTAATAAACAAGCAAACTTTACTTGTTATCATCAAGTGGTCTTTAGCGGTATAAACAAGCGAACTTTATTTGTGATCATCGAGTGAACTTTAGCTGTATAAACAAGAGAACTTTATTTGTGATCATTTCGTATATTTCTCACCTCGTGCATCACACAGTAAATATAGTGTTTAGTTATAGTGTAAATATAGCTTTTACTATTAAACTTCATTTGCACATCCTGGAAAAGCAAAATGGACAGTACTGTTTTGAAATTATTACTTCAATACTTAGATGTATACTTTATTGAACCTGGCAAATATTATGTTGTTGTAGTATGTTTAAAAATTAAAGTACACCAGAATACTACACTAGCTCAAACTGTAAAATTATTAAAAGCTACTGACATGCAGCATTACTCTTCAAGAAAACAACAAAAAATATTAATGAATTTTGATTGGCATGCACCAGCCATAAAATACATTTCATTTAGAAGTACTGTACAGTTGAATTTCATATCATTATATATTATTAAGTAAAGAAATGACATCTATATACCTGTACATGTGGAAGCAATGTCTGCATGAGTACTAAGCAATGTCTGCATGAGTACTATAAAATAATATACATGTATAACAATATAATTATTTGCAATGTGCATGAAATATTTATTGTTAACGTGTTTGAAATCTTCAATACGCAGCTGTTTATCTGGATTAGGTGCACTTGCAATAATCTTAAGAATGTTGGGAACTTGTGCAACCACATCTGCATTTCCATGTGCAACAAAATCTAACAGAGATTCCATCATTAAGTGCACATGCGTGTAAATTGTAGCTCTTTTTCTCTAAAATCGGCTTGGCAACCCAGTGTTTGTGTGTTTTTTGGAAAGCTTATATTGTACCTTTCCTTTACCTATGTGTTTGCCTGATTCTGCCAGGGCTTGTGGCCTTCCCACATTGGCATTGTAGTCAGGGGCAGCCAATTGGGTTCTTGCTACCATGCCCTTGTAGGAAAAGTGCTCTCGCTTCAGGCAATACTTTAGAAGAAGGGAGTGGAAAATTTCCAATACTCCAGTGTGTCAGAATGCTGTGAGCTTTTCAAATCTTTCAGTAGGCGTTTGTCTGAAACACTCTTCAAAGCCACAAAACTGAGAGAATCGGCTTTCAGCCACTTTTTCTTTCGGACCTGTCTTCTTGATAAGACTGGATGGCAGCACTCGTTAAAGTGGGTGTTTTTATCCCATATGTGGTTGTTGGTGATGTGATTGAGGATGGACTGCCACTTTTCAATCACAACTTTGGCATCGCCTCCACAAGTTACAGAACTCCACCAAAGATGGAGTGAGATGGATTTTATCCATGGCTGTAAAGGTTGATATCCCTTGAGTTTAGCTTTTTTGCTCAGTGCTTTGAGATTGATTTGGCTAAATGCCAAAAATCATATTGATAAATGATGTCTTTGTGATTTTTGTCCATTGTACATGCAATTGAAACATGTCTGTCATGTTCTTTTTATGGTGACATCCTCATCAGCCAACTCTTTAAAACACTTTTCAAATCCTTCCTTCACCATGGCATTGGAAGATGACACCTGACACTTGTACTACTTTAAAGGTAACCACTTTTCCATCAGTCATACTCAGCACTATGCCCTGGGCTATCGCACCGGCTTTCGCACCATCTATCGCCATTAAAATTTACAAGATCACCACTACTTTTCATTGTATACAAAATAGCATTCTTTTCTTTGTTCCAGGCCTGGTTAACAATTGGAAACAAGTACCTATTTTGAATTTTGTAAAAAGTAGCATGACTGAAAAGCTTTAAATTGAAAAAAGAGGCAACCTGACACTTTATAAAAAGTGTTCCTACTGAAGAATATGGCAGCTGACGCTAACCGATTCCCAGCAGGTATTTGATTGATGTATGGTCGAGAGTTCCAGACAGATTCATGGCCATTTATACACGAAGACTTGATGGAGAGCAAACTGCCACATGTTGATTCCTCAGTGTTGGAAATCAATCCCCCACAAACTAGACAATTCTTGAACAGAGAGGAGAGGCAAGACCGGAACACTAAAAACGTTTGGTTATCAAGGCAGTTGGTTTCAGTATCAGACATTTTGCTATATGATCTGGAAGATGTAGTATTGTCAGAAAATAAAAGATTATCATGATACGCATTTCAAGCCAATGGGGATGACAAGGGAATTTGTGTTGGATTGTTCAGATGGATAGCATTCTTTATACATGGTGTACTTTTGGCTCTTGTCATCTGAAGTTTTATCTATGCTGTCAACTTGTACACCAACCTGAGAGTGGGAACACTTTATAGTTTGAGTTCCAGTGCATTTGGTTTTGAAATATTTTGGCTTTACACAACATTGAATGTCAATCTCCCTTATCTGTACATGTACATCTTCTGCACTTGGTTCAAGCAGAGAAGGGGCCTCTACATTAGGTATAAGCTCTTCACCACTTGAAGTGCTGCAAGTAGCTGTAGAAGTGGATGCCTTACTACTTTCCAGTACGGTATTTAAAACTTAGGGCAAAACAAAACACGCAAAAAAAAAGTGTTAGACAAATTCTACATGATTAGAGCAGTCAGCAGTTGACCAATCTTATAAAACTAACTAAAAACAGCAAATTGAAGTTTATTTGTGTGCAACTAAAAATATGACAAATATGCAGAATTCCCCGCCATTGTTTTCCATAACAAAGACAACTATTGTTATATTCCTCATTCTACAAAAAGTTACAGTTTCCAGTCACCAGTGGTGGAGTAATATTCTGCAATCACTCCCATATATATTAAAACTATACTGATAAAAGTAATTGGACCTTTTCTCGTTGACGATGCTCCGCACAAGATTCACTGCTTTTGTTTTGTGGGCCGAACAAGAACATTGAAGGAACTGCGTCTCATTTAAAACGTCTAAGAGATTTTCTGGTCTTCAAGTAGGGCTGCTTTCAAGTTAGAATCGAAACATTCTTCAGTGAAATGCTCGCTTGACTTTTGAAGTGCCTTGCCTGTGGGAATGTGATGGAAACTTATGTTTTTTCCTGATGTTTTAGCGGAATAATTGTTGCACCAAGGTACACAGCAATGAACCATGCTGACCAGCCAGTAATTTACAGGAAAAAACAAGAAAAGCTTTATTTAAAGTAGAATATCCTACCAAGAGCCTCTACGGGCGTCAAAAGCGGGACTTTTGAATGGATATTCTCATAAATAATTTGAATTGACAAGTTTTAATACCCGAAACATTTTTTAAACATTATTTCAAAATTATTGAGAATACATCGTATTTGGGGTTGAGTTCCCCTTTAAAGAAAACAGTTGTCATTTTATTTGACAAGTGAAATAGAACATTTACAGTGTAGTAAGCCTATGATAGACATGAATAGTACTTTTTTTTAGTTGTTGAACTCTAACCAAATACAACCTGTCATATTTATTTTAAATTAAATCTGAAGAACAAGGAAAGAACAGTGAAGAAAAAGAGATCGAACAAAAAAGGAAGAAAATGAAATTATAGAAAAACAAATGTTTGTATTTTTAATATTTTGTTGATTTTTTACAACTTTACGTATTCAACTGTGTTGTGACTGTAAATATTATTAAAACACTTTCAAATGTAACGTGTACATTCTGTACATTACATTTCCTTATAATACTACATAATCTGTCATTTCTTTGTACAAATATTTACTTGATCGAAGGAATTAAACTGATGATAGTGCATTTATTCAGGAATCACCTATTATGGATTTATTCTTCTACATTCACAAATATTCTGTGCTTGATGACAGAAATTTGCGCAATGTTGGACGGGTGACACCTCCTTTGATGTTCTTCTACTATATATTTTAGTTGGTCTTCCCCATTTCTTATATTTGCATATGTTCTCTGTAGTTAATTTAACTGATAGTGAATTGATTCTATCCCCTGCTCTCCAAGGAGGCCAAAACCAGTCTTGTACTGGTTGACCAACTTAATTACGTTGTCCTCCAAAAAGTGCATTTTAGGAAGTGACAGTTGACTGGGGGAAAAATGCTTGATAGAGAGCCATAAAGACCTGTATGTTGTTCTCTGAAACAAATGTTTTGGTTATATTAGTTTCTATACAACTAGAAATGTTGTGTGAGTAGGATTAACAAATGGGATATGAGCTTGAAACAAATATTAAATAAATTGAAAACACTTGTGTTTTTTTACAATTTCAAAAAGCTTCAAAGAAAAACAGTTTTCTGTAATCTGCTTATCGCTCAGTGTTGCAGTACTGTTGATATCCTTATGTATTTTTCTGTACACTTGGAGTATCTGTTGAAACAGGTCTGAATATTTTTTAGAATCGAGCAAAAGACTAGGGATAGTTCTTTGGTTATCTTCAATGGAATGTTAGCCAATTGCAGAACATTTTTTGTGTTAAATTTGGATAACGTAACATGATTGAATATGATAAAAATCTGAGCGAAAATGGTATACTGTGCAAGGATATACCTTTCCCTAGATTTGCTTTGTTGCCCAAAAAAGCATTCTCTACCGAGCTACTGGCTCCTTCGTCTCTTAAATGACGTCACAAGTTGACTCGACTAAGTCTTTCTCGGAAATCAACCCACAGGGAGCCCAATACACGCGTTTTTACATAATTTAAAGTGTTATAAAATGCTGATAATTAACTCATATCAAGTTTTTGTATGCAAAATCACTCTCAAAACAACCAATACCTTTTATATAATCAAGAAAAAAATTGACCTTATATACACTTTAAGTAAGCAGCTCAAATTATATAAACTATACGTTAAATAATTATATAATACTAGTTTAGCTATATGTTTTCTTTACAAACATATTTCTCTTTCACCAGTTAAGGAAAATAATTACTTTACAACCTAATTGTATTAATTAGAAATTAACTAAGATAATACACTAAGAAGATTACAAATAAAAGAATGTGAGCGCGCATGGTGGTATCAACGAAATACAGGGAATACAAAAACAGTCTTTTACGTGTTCTCTTGATATGACATCTTTCATTATCAATGTTCTTTACAAGACCACAGCAACAATATTGAGGTTGTTCAATCTCTGCAGGAATGTAAACATCTTTGCATTTTTTGTAGGTCGATCTGAAAGGTCATTCCTTTCTCAACCACACTGTTGTTATGTAGTCATGCTTCATAACAAGCCTCCCCCTTGTTGTTATACTGAGACACTCAGACATGTTGAGCCTTTCTTCCCTGCACTGAATTATTTCCCAAACCAATACCAAATTTTGTGAATAATAATGAGGTATGATATGGTATTGCATATCCAATAGTCCAGACTGTTGGCGTCACATTCCCAAGCCGAATAGACTAATAACATGAAGTTGTGGCACATATTTTTTTGTTTCTTTACCAGTTAACCGATAAATAAAACTACCATTCCTTCAAATTAGCTAGTTTATTACATGATTTTTTTATGCGATTTTTAGCAATTGCATGTTGTAACATGCATTCACAAAGTTGCTGCCATGCATTGTTTCCATTGTGAAGTGGCTCAGCATAGATTTTTTCAACTAATTTTCTAAAAATGGGCTTGAATTCTTGACTTGAATTTTTACTTCTCATGAAATTCAAAACTTTATTTCTTTTGGTTGATTGGGCATAAAAAGACTTTTCTAGCTCCTTTTTCTTAGCATCAACTTTTGATGTTGCTTCAAGCCTGTCTTCATAAAGCAATGGTTTGCAGGTACAGATGTCTTCTGTACCAAGTGAACTATTGACTTTTGTCTTGTTATCTGCATTTACATTTCCAAATGAGGAAAAGGAATATGCAGAGTTAGGTAGTTCCCCATTGGATGCTGAAGCTAATTTTTTGTCACATGGCAATATGTGATTCACTGCAGTTTGCACCAGCAATTAGGAAACATTTATTTGCACTGGCAACGCTTTTTCCTACTTTAAGAAATGATATTAACCGGGCAGTGGCCTCGTCATCTTTACTGAAAGGTGCACTATCAGCACCAATAGCTACTCTAACGTGATACATGTAAGGTTCTTCAGAGAAATGTAAAAAAAGGAATTATCCCCTAGTTGTTTATCAATAAAGATGTACATTTTTGCTAGCTCAATCAAGAAACTATCTAGGTCCCTATAAAAGAGCTTTCCACCTTGTCATCATCCCCTAGATCACTGCAAAAATTTTTTATCTGTATATCACTTATACTGTATATCATTTTTAGGCTAGAACTCTTGTTGTCTAAGCTGTTTTCAAAGACTTTGATACTTTCTTTGACAACTTTTGTCAATTATTTTTTAATAGTTTTCTTAGATTTACTAGAATAATTAGCCATTAAAAAACTATTTGTACTGTACATGTATATACATTATCTGCCTTTGTTTCCCTTTTTCAAATGTTTATCAATATATATATAATGTAAACCAACAATACCTTCATGTCACTAAGTTGTCTGCCGCTAAAGTCTCCTGTTATACTATTCATTAGAACGCAACAATCCTTTACATAATTTAATTGCATATTCATCTATTAAAAAGGTGCACATGCACTCACATATTTCATTGCTTCAAAATATTTTTTATTTGAAATAGTACCAAGGTTTAAAGGTGAAATCCTCTTCTGATGACAATTCATCTCACCGCAGAAAATGTATTTTGTTCAAAACGCTTCGATCAAAACAATGCCAGTTTGAGAAGTGAAAAGCGAAAGCAGCTTTAAGTCGCCTTCAATGCTTCAGAAAGTTTGCCTTCAGCCAGACTATCTTATTGTTCTACTTCCAAGGAGACTTTCGATAAAATAAGTAGGGAAGACGAAACTCTGCTGTTAGAATCATGAACATGAGTCACTTTAATTACAGTGAGGATACTCGGACTTTTATTTGTTTTGGAATTAGACACATTCTAATCCGACAATGGTTGAACGCAAAAGAACGATACGTACCGCAAAGAGTGTTAGTATACAAAATTGCGATGTATAACGTAATATGCGTACCGCAAGGAATGCTGGTATAAACAATTGCGATGCATCATGGGTAATATGCGTACGCAAGGAATGGTGGTATATGAAGTTGCGATGCATTGTGGGCTGGAAAAATTAAACAAAACTAGCTCCTGTATGGAATATAAAGCTTCCTTGCTCGCTCGCTTCAGGCTTGATTGCTGCGTCAGCAACAAACGTGTACATATTACAGTTTATTTAACTGGTAACATCTTGATCTAGAAAAATATTTTGAAGCAAAGAAATATGTGAGTGCATGTGCACATAGCAAATTATACACACCGTTTTTTGAGGAAATCCTGATAAATAATGTATTTGCTACCTTTGTAACCCCTGACATCCTATAAGTTCATCTCTATAGAATACGATAAAAAATATATCTTTATACTGAGAGGCACTGTCCTAATTAGAAAAAAATATACAAAGAATGAAAATACATGAAGTTCAGAATAATAATTTATCATGTATATATAAGTACTCCATTATCATTTACAGAAAAAATATAATTGAAATATTGACTCTTACCTTGCATGATTTGCACATGCAATGGCATTGTACATAACAAATAATTAGTTGAAATAGTACCAAGGTTTAAAGGTGAAATCTTCTTCTGATGACAATTCATCTCACCGCAGAGAATGTAATTCCTTTTTCAATTCTTCCATCATCAATTGCTTTCTGATTACATCGACAGACTTGAGGTTTTGTACAACATTAGTTTTTTAACAAAGTTTTCACCGCTGTTGCTTCTTGCTATGAATCTCCCCATAGCATTGAGAAATGAATCAGTGTCGAGGCTGTGCACTGTGAGTTGCCATGCAAGTGAATAAGGCGATGTAACCCTTTGTGGTGCTCCTGCCACGTGGTATCAACATTGAACCAGAGCAGTCGACACCAACAGATGAAAAGGCTGGCAGAAAGGGTGTGACACTGCTTTTTGGGAGACTTGCCATCTTCTGTCTGTCTCAGAATACGGGAATAAGAATCTGGGAAAGCACAAACTTGAGGACAGAATTGATGCACGATTAGCTCAACTAGGATGCCCTTTTGTGCTTGTAGGAGTCATCAATTGGTGCATTATGCAGTACTGATTTCCTGCAACCCAATCTAGGATGAGAACCGCTCGAAGATGTTGGCCAAAGGATCCCCTTTCGCAGCTTGACAAGACTGCGAAATATATTGCTTATTTCTTCACTTCAGGGTCGTCCTCTTTGATAATCTGTCTGCAGGCCATTGGGGATAAGCTTTGGCTGGTTGCCATAGCTAATCTGGTCCATTTATCCAATGGCAGGCATTGTTGATAGCTTCAGGTAGAAGACCTCTGGAAGCAATCATCTTCAGGGCTGGTGTTTACATACATGTACCTCCATTGAGTGAATTGTGGATATTCGGTTAGCAACTAAGGTCTGGAACTGTTTATCTTTGTTCTTTATGTACCTCAGGAAACAGGTACTGTCTGTCTAGAAGGTTGACTTGCTTACAAGTGAAATGGTCAGTTCTTGCTGGATCATCTTGTCCAATCTGGTTCCAATTGCTGCTGATAGTCCCATTCTCAGCACAGTGAGAAGTGTAATGGATGTCAGTCTAGCCTTGCCGACTATTATGGAGCAATAAAGGTACGATACCGCTCTATTGAAGAAATAGAAAACGGGCGCATGTACACTGTGCAGTTTTAGAGCATGCAGGGATTGATCGAACATGGTAGAAGTGTAAAATGAGAATTGGCTTTTTTGGGTAGGGAAGGAGAATACTTTTATTTCATTAAATACTGATTGAAATACAATTTCTCCTTACGTAAACACAGAAAAATTTGGTTGGTTCAGGATCATGACAAGTTTATTATTTTTAACAATATTGCAAAAAAGCAATGAAAAAAATGTCAAAACCACAGTTCTTCTACAACAAATGTCCTGGAAAGTCTTAACTACACCTTTTATTGGTTTGAATTGCTATCTTCTGGGTTTACAAGGTTGATATGAACAGTCTCAATTATGCATGAGTTGAACATTCCGCCAATAACTTTACATTGTGTGCTTGTTGGTTTGACTCAACTGTTGACTGAATGAAGCAGAAGATTGACGCCTGATCTGATCTGAAGACCCAGGATTGTTGGGAATTCCTTGCAAAGCATCAGACAAAACATTGCTGCATTGCCGAAGTTGCTGAACAGATGGCCGAGTGCTGTGATGCCGAATGCTGAGTTTCGGTGGCCAGAAACATGGCAAATCTGGCAGTCTTCAATACCAGAATCTGACCACAATTACTGTGGTCACACTAAGACATTTAACTTAATGAGATCGTCAGTGATGCAAGAAGTAAGCCAAGTTTCAGTTATAATTGCAATATCTGGGTTCAAGGAGAGGATAGTAGTTGAAAGTTCTTCAGTTTTATTTATTAGTGATCTTGTATTGCTCAGGAATATTTCGGGTATGCTGTAGTGAGTTTTCTTGGTTAAATTTGAGGGTTGAAATAGTGGGTCACTAATTCTTACTTACAAAAAATCTTACAAACTCGATAAAGACAAATCCAGGTTAATAGAGCCAGAATGTTCATGCAAAGTAGGAGTATTAGAAGACGATGCAGTGTTGACATAGATTAATTTTAAATGCAAGTTTAAGTTTTATTAAATTGACTCCAGTAAATATTGTATTTTTCTTTTTGATATGGATAAGATTAGGATGATAATATGTGTTGCAGAAGTCCATACTATACATCATCTGTCCACTTTGCTCGTCCCTCCTGACGACTCGTTTATCAAAATGCTTTATTACCAGATTGTTAGGCAGTGAGTGATATTTGCCTGTGAAAATTTTTTTATCAGCTTGGCACAGAGGGCTATAAATATTCCGGAGCTTTCTTGCTCAAGCTTTTTTGCCATCTTGTTTCTCTGTTCCTTGTAATGGAATATGCAGGACTTAATCCTAATATTGGCATTTTTGCAAAAAAAATCCCTTATTCCCGCCATATTTGCCCTTGCTATATCTGTACACCATCCTACACGATTAAATTCGATATCTTTGGTTGCAGATATCTTACAGAGCACTTCATTGAGAAGAGTTTGAAAGAGGGTTATAGTTTTGGTATTTTCAGACTCTGTCTCCATTATTGCAAGCATTATTGCATTATCTGCTTTTTTAACAAAAGGTGGTATACATTTGCTGTCAAAGTCAAACACCCACGGAATCTTTTAAAAACAAAAAAACAATATTCTTCGTTGATTTGGATTTGAAGACAAATGACGAGGTGTCTGGATTACCCCTTCTGTCATTTAACTCATAAATGTAATATTTATCTTTTTTGTAGCAGTATTTTTAAAATACTTTGACAGCTTCAAAGTTATGTTCCTCTGGTTCCATTTGTTTTTTTAATGATTTCTTAGTGTTTTCTACCCAATTATGATCTAGCGTATATTTGCTTCAGTAACCTTTACTTCCTTATGTCCATTACCTTCTGTTAAATCATATTTTATCCCTTTGAAAACACTGATTCCAGGATTGTATTCCTCCTCCTTTTAACATTCCACCTCCTTTTAACATTCCACAACATTTGAAAGTTTTAGCCCTTGTATGTCTGAAAAGGAAAAACGGACAGTGACGGTTAATATAATTAAGATACACAAACAAATCATCGTTTTGGTTCAACATCGCAACATTTATAGTTGATATTTATGGGTCAGGCTTAAAGATTCCGCTATATACCTTTCTGCCTTTCGAAAAATGTGCCTTTGAAGGCACAGTGCAGATATCTTGGTCAGAATTTGACAGATGTTGCATTAACTTTTCTTTTTCGTTTAGGAACTCTTTGTTGCTTATTACTTCAGATTCCGTCAAATCTTTGAGCACTTTCAGCTGCTAAAAAATCTTGCTGCTAGTGGATCTTAAACAAAAAGCTTGTAGTTTACTATCTAATCTATATAATTTAGAACTTAGGTAAACCCACTATGTTGCTCAATGGTTAACATTGAATTTACTTAACACACCATCTTATCAGGATCCGAGAGCGAGCCTGATGAGCCTTCTGGTGCGGACGCCACCGAAGACGAAGCGGATGATGCTGTTCTTGAGGACCTTGAGCTGGCTGTAGATGGACCACGAAAAAATGCTGCTTGTGGAGGATGATCCTCACAATCATGATTTCCTTCGACCTAAAGACAAACCATGGGCGTTACGACACGCAAAATTCGCGAAAAACGATCAAGTTTATTTACTTTACACACCTTTGTCCCTTTCCTTTACATTAATAAATTATCCCTGGTGTCATGCAATCAATTTTTTTGTTTGATTTCCGCCAATAAGTTGCTATTTTTGTCGAATTAAAGCTAATTTATTTGGTACTGTAAAAACTTGAGGAAAAAATATAATTGATTAACTTTTGTCTCAAAGCACTTCCAGATTTATTGGAAGAGCATTCCTGATCGGCATCAGTTTCAATGTCATTCTCTACTTGTTGACCAACACCCCCAGGAAGTAGAGCATTGTCATTTACACACATGTTGTAGAGTACAAAGGTTGCAACAAAGACGTTACAACAACGAATTGGGGAAAACTGCATCGCCCCATCTGAAAAATCGAGGCAGCGAAACCGTTGCTTCAGAACACTAAAACCTCTTTCAATGACATTCCTTCTTCTTGTGTGTGCCATTTGATAGGTTGGTCCCTCTTTTCTTTTGAAATTTTGAGGACGAAAGGGTGTCATCATGTATGGTTGAAGACCAAAATCCCTGTCTCCTAACACTCGATAATTCTTCTACATGGATAAAGTGCTTATGATACTTTTAGGTTAGTTATTTCATATACCTTCTTTTTAAATTTTCAAAAATTTCAAGTTTTGATTTGAGAATAAAATATTTGGTAGGAGCTTCAAAATAAGCAACATTGAATAGATTAAAACGAGAAATACTCACAATAGAGAAGTGAATAAAAAACTTACCGCCAGCTGTGCCTCTGCTAGTCTTTTCCTCTTTCTCTTTTTGATTGAAGGGGCTTGCATGTTTTCACTCAAATCCTATAAAAGTGAGCATGTATTGGAATGTATCAGTTCAAACACACTTTAATGTCTCTTTAGCAAAATGATTACATTGAATTGTTTTCATATCTAATTTGTACAATGTACAGATTGGCAATAACATTATTACAATGTAAGTGAAACTACTAGTTCTGTACCAAATCCTGAGATTCCGCCAATTCATTTGGTTTTGCATGCTGAGACATCTGTGGGCTAATGCATGCTCTTTTCTAGTGAAATAAATTTACATATAAATATGTTGTGGTTTAAAAATTTATTTGGATAAAAATGCTTTTAAACCAGTTTCTTTTTAAACCCCTTTGTTGTTAATGATATACATAAACAAAGGGAAGTCAAAATCAAACTGGTTTGAAAATTTCAAACCAAAATAAATTCCAAACCAAAACATAAATATACATTACCTAACAACAAGTTATTTATTTATTTATCTATTTTTTTCCGTTACTTGACATAAACACTGTTGCTTGTGGCATTGGGTTGTTCGAGTATTCACTGCAAATCTAAAACATAATAATTGTTTTGTTATATACTTTTGACTCAAAAACTTGTGTAATCTTGCTCTTTTGTTCACTGACTACTGTACTGGTTAGAAGCCAGGCAAGACTTCTTTTCATCATGTCACACTTTAATTTATCGCTACAATAATACATCAAGTTCACGAACGATTTAGTGACGTTTCAATGGGAAGGCAATGTGCTTTTATTAGGTTTTCAGCGATATTGTGTGCTGAGTCTCGTCCAGTTCCAGAAGGAGACAGAATGTACGTGGATTTCTTTGAAAGACAAAGCATTTCAGATACAGAAACATTGTCGCTGACTTATCAGCCGGCTCGAGCTCGTTGTGGCAAACCAACAAAACCAATGACAGCTGAAGACAAGATCTCGGCCAATCGCTTGCTTGAGATGCGTCCTCTGGGTGTTGTCGGAAAAAAAAAATCTACAGGATAGAACAATGTCGAGCTCAAAGAAGATGGCCACATACAACTCGATAACTTTCACAGGACACAGGCTGGGATTGGAGTGAAGCCGAATACCAAAAATTGTTTGATGAACAATTTCTTAAAGTTTCCCCCCAGATATGATAGAAAATCTCATAATTTCTTGAGTTTTAACAAAACTAAAGTCATCACCCCTATCGCCACCAAAAAAATACGTGAAATACCCGAAATACCTGGGGCAATCATCTTGGATTCTAAATGCTGGCACAAAACGAGAAGCTTTCTGGAAAATATTGGCTTGGGAGTCACAGTCACAGAGAAGAAGCAACTGGAAGAGCCAGCGACAAATTTCAATCACTATCCCTACCGATATCTTTGAAAATACTGCGCAACTTGCCAATATAAGAATCAACTGTTTTCTAGGAGAGACGCCCTGGTCAATGGCTCGATTTTAAGAAATGGTGGCCAATATTGATTTTTTTTCACACATATCTTTAGAAACTAGAAAGCGACAACTGCCCAACAGTGCTGCGTTCTACAGGCTTTTGTTCAAGACATAGACAACAGAAACACTGCCAAGGATTCTTCCAAAGAATGCTTCTGTTTGGAGTATGCAGATGACACAATAATTGAATTCAGCTCCTACAAACAGGCATCGAGAGCTACATGTATCAAATGTTACATTGAGCAAGAGAAACTAGTAGATGGTCTAAAAGCTTTTTGAAAACTACACACCTGACAAAATTTGGAGTTATAATAATTGGTATATTGTCAGGAAGGACAGGGAAGAAAGACACTTGCATAGGGAACGAGAATTTGAAAGAAAAACGAATATAACAATAAATATATACTTTGAATCATCTTGCACTGTCAGACAAAAATTACAAGAATGGTTCACAAGCAGTTATTAAGAGCCGCTGTCAGTAAATATCGAGGAAAATCGCAAATTCGCGGCAAACGCTGAAAAATCGAATTCGTTTATATTTCAATGTAAGGTAGGCTAGGGTATAACTAGAATTGCTGTATAGTTAGTTAGGCC
>JAUPMF010004172.1:114-10881 GCA_031471435.1 Stomphia didemon | reverse complement strand
GGACTCGAGGCTAACTCTGAGTAAATGAGCCTGTAATCAATAGGTACAGCGGAGTTTGTGAATGCGAAACTGGACTATTGTCAGTTTTTTTTTTCATTTGGTTCTAATGTTTTGTCCTGTCAAAAATCCATCTCCCTGACATTTTTTTCAAAAGCGAAAATTTGGTAATTATTCTGTAACACTGTTAGACAAAAACTCACTTCAGAGAAGATACTTCTTTGATCAGTTCCTTCATCAATGGAGTACCATCCTCTATTACTGTTGATGGCTGTACTTGTTTGGTTTCTCTAGATAAGTTTGTAACATTGAATGTTTGGCCTTGTCCTTGGAAACTGTGAGTTAAAAATTCTGATAATTTATATAAATTTCCAATCAAATTTACAACAAATTTCCAATGTGGAATTCAATGTTATTTCGTTCAGATTCCAATGAAATTTTTTTTATGATAATTGTTGTGAAATGTGTTTGCCACTATCAAACCGAACTTTGAACAATATACCTTGGTGTGTGACTTGGTTGGTCTTCAATAGTTTCTACATCTATTAATTGTGAATCAGTAAAATCCATAAAATACTCAAAATCCATCTCCTCTTCATGGCCAAGCCTATCGATATCACTAATGGCTATATTATGAGCTGTTTTATTAACACAACTGCTGGATTCTTGGTTGATATCTGTACCTGCTTGTGGCTCTATTGTATTTTGCCTTTCTTTATCTGGGATGCTGTTGTGAGGGGGGTGCATGGTATCTTCTGGTTTAGATTTGTCGATGGATTCTGGCTGTGGTATAGATACTTCCATGTGCTCTAGAGATGTACTTGGACTCTTGATATCTAACATCTCAGGTTTCTTTGTTACTTCACCATCTTTGTCATCAATCTGCAATGCCAATCCCTTGCTATTTGTTGAAATTGAGGAAATGTTTGAAGCATTATTGTGCAAGTTCTTGATGATCTCTTTACAGTCATCATCATTATGGACGTATGTGTTATTGATTTTGTCATCTAGTATGGCTTTTGTTTCATCAGTTTTCAATAACTTTTGAACAAGATTCTCAGGATTTTTTGAGTTCTCCATTTCTTCATCGTCATCTATATAATTTTCTCTTTGCAATGGAAGACTTTCACCATCCTCTTGATTCTTCCTGGTTACCATGGTAACATTGTCATCACCCTGTCTTTCATTATCCTGGGCTGGAACACCTTGAAGATCTTGAGCATTCAAAATTACCTTGCCCTTTTCTTCATCAAACACACTGTTATCTTTATCTGTCATTTGCAGTAAAACACTCTGGTCACTTACAGAGGGCTCTTGAAGTGACACACTGCCTGGGTTTATTGGGTTTTTACAGATTGCTGTGCTATTGGCATCAATATCTCCATCATCACTTGCTTCACTACACAATGACTTCACAGGTTGGACATTTTCTGTCTTTGTTATAGATGTTGCTTCAAGGTTGAGCTGATCATGGATACTCTAGAATCATGTTTTGCAATGAATAAACATTGTCACAGGTACTTTATAGAATTTGAAAATTGAGAGGAAATGTCATAAAAATGAAAATGTTAAGTATATACCTTTTCTACAGTTCCTACTGCAATGGACTCTGTCCCATTATCTGTTCAACATTGTAGAAAAAAAATGAAAATTTTACCTTGACTTTGCATGGGTAAATATTGTTTGGGACATCCCTTTTAAAAACCCCACCCCTTCCCTCTGTCCTACCTTCACACTTATTGGTCAAGCTTCCCAATTCAACTGCTTCAATCAGATAAGCAAGACATGCCTCTATTACAGTGTCTTTGTAAGGCAACTCTTCGCAATACTTTCTTGGCAATGAATACTTGGCCGGGAACTCCTTTTCAACGAGATTTCCTACATCTATGTCGGTTTTTCTATCCAGGTCAGTTTGAGAACTTGAGACTGGCTCAGCTTTAGGAATAGACGGAGGGTTTTCGTTTGTCTCCGGCCTGACATTTTCAATGGGATCTTCAGGGGGTTCGTCGTTCCCTTTTTTGTCGTGATCCGATACCTCCATTGTTTCTTGGAGTTGACTGGTTTTGTCTTCGCTTGTCTTCATATCTTTAATTGTTTCATTAAACGAGAACTCACGGTTTATCTTAACAGCTTTAGATCTACCCCTGTAGCTACTGGTCTTAGATGGAATATCTATTTCTTCCTCACTGTTTAAACTGGAAACGGGAGAAGAAACACCTTCCCGTTCAACGAACTCTGCAGCCAATTCCTCTTTATTCACAAGATTTCGTCTGACAGAGGACCGTGTGCTGACTTTTTTAACAAGCATCTTTCCGGTATTCTTTCCTAATTTATTTCTTGAAAACGGGGGCACATACTTTGTTTTCGAAGATGATGCAGTTTCGTCTTTTGTGTTCGACGTTTGAATTTCTTCGTTGAATCTGGACTCTTCCTTCGTTTGGAGCTTCTCAATAGGAGATTTCCCTAATACTCTACTTGTTGGTTCTGTTTCAACTTTTTCTATTTGTTTCAGTCTTTTAGTTTTGGCAGTTTTTTTGAGAGAAAATTTTCTCTTTCCACCCGCCATTTTGTTTTGGTGCAAAAAGAAGTCACTTCACATTCATTTTGATTGGCTGAATTGTTTTGGCGGGAATCATGACAAAAAGGCGGGAATGGACGCGTGCGCGCAAGCAATTAGTGAAGACGCGTCTATTATCTTTTTCTTTGATAATAATTAATTGTGTTTTGAAACATCTTTATGTGCAGATAGAGTAATTCATATTTCTCCATGACCGATAAGGACCGAGCAAACCGATTATAGAAAGCATAGAACAGTTTATTTTCCGCTATAACTATCAATAACGAGTTGGGACGGAATGGTATGGAAACCATTTGGTATAAAATCAAGGATTATCTGGCAATTGCACATGCAATTGCACATGGCAAGATCACATGCTCCTTGGTTGCGATTAGATGCTGTAGGTATTATCTTACAAGCGTTTGGCCGGGTAAGTGACGTAAGTGTTTCTTGAAATATTGATACTAAAAAATTAGTGTTCACTACTACAACTTTTTGCCGCGGTAGGGCTGTGTCATGAAGGTTTTTTGCTACCCTGTAGTCATGCAACATGATCTTTACTGACCTAATATCTGTACGCAAAGTGATGAACCTTGGGGTTTCTTTGTGACTGATGAACTGAAGAGATATCTGCATACAGACGCAACGTATTTACATGTACAAACATAGTAAAAAAGCAAAGGCATACATCTCTTTGCTGACAATTTTCTCTCCCTCTCCAACTGAATAATTTCATTGTAACGACTTCCTTTTCCTTTATTTGTCATAGATATTAATTTTTTTAGTCATTATCCGGCCATGCTGATTATTTTTGAATCAAGGGATTTCACCATTAATAAAATAAAATAATATCTAGTGTAGATTTATCTCTTTCGCACTGGAAAAACCTTGGAAATATCTTGGAATTAAGTTGGAAGTTCGACTTCCATGATTTTGTCCCGTTCCGTAGTATGGAAGTTTCTTGGAAATACCTTGGAAATATCTTGATTTTGTCCCGTTCCATACTATGGAAGTCGACTAGTTTTTCCAGTGTTTCCGCTTAGTCCTAAACCCACATCCGTCTGTCTGTCTCTCTGCAGGACTCACTGTCTGGGATTTCAGACTTGTCACAGCGGGAACACTTGAGATGCTACTTTCAGGGTTGGTGTACCTGGATCTTAATGGTTATTATTCGTTCTGTACCCATTACTTTTAAGGAATTTTAAAGAGGAAATCCTTAATTCAACGGAATTTCGTTTTGTTTTATATGACTATGTTAGTTCATTTGCTCAATGTCTAGAGATGTATTAGTGTATTACCCGGGATGTATTACTATTCATACTTGTTCCTTGTCTGGCAAAATTGGAAATGTTAAAATATAAAAGTTTTGGAAAGTTAAGGATTCAAAATTGATGGCAAGAATTTATTTGTTCCAGAGTTTGGTCAAGTGTTGCCTGCTTCGTGAATGGATCCTCTGATCTAATGCATCGTAATTATGTCTTTTATATACGGTGACCTCTAAATAGAGATACTGTTACATTGAGGTCCAGTCCACCAATCACGGCCACGTCGCATTTCATCCCAATAATCGAACATTTAATACACTGGAGCCTGTGTGCTAAGGCGGTTCGCGAAGGGATAAAATTGCAGCACTCGCGATTTGCGGTTCGTAGCTGGGCCGATATAGAAGCCAACGATGGCTGCATGGTGAGTATCTTGGACCTCGAAATCATCCCCCCTGCACTTTCTATATATAATATTCCTAAAAACATGGGTTTGATTTGTCGTTTAGGACATTTGGTATCGTTGGGTCGTTGTTATTGGCCTTGACTGCATCGGTTCATGGTTATATCTCCCAGGACGATTCCGTGGCCAGACTAAGAGGTATGTTCATTGTATTTCTCTTTCGCTATGATATCTGTGTTCAATTCTGCACGAGGAAAGGGCAAATTTCACTGCTTCGTTTGGTAATTCTCCACGAGTCGCATGCAGTGAGATAAGTCCTTCGGCCTCCATATTCGTACTATATCACTTATCGGACTCGGTCTAATGTAAATTCTGTATTGCCAAGGTTTTATTCTATAGAATTGGAATAATACTGATGTACCAACTGCGAGTAACTAACTATTGATCATTATTGTCTGAAAAGGCGTGATACAAAAATCATGTTAACGTCTCCTTTGTCAACTATATTTTCCACATAACTTGATTCTACTCATGAATTCGTCTATATCTTCGTTGTTCATCATTCTCACACGTGTGTGGCACAGCTTGTAAATAACGCGTCTAAGTCGCGCCCTTTCAATGAATTCCACCGCTATGCATACTGTATTTTAACTTAGTTCTATGGAGATGAATTTGGAAGTCTAGGGAGGTCAGAAAATCGACTTTACAAAACCCGTCTGGCATTGCAAGCATATCATTACTTCAATGAATAAGGCAGTAAGGAACACCAGCCACCTCAAAAACAAGTGCTCACACAATTTTGATCCTTTGAAAATTACTGTGTAGCGTTTGGGTTACCTATTCTATAGAAACGGCTCATCGTGAAGTCGATGAATACTGTTTTGTATGCAGTCTTTCCAAAGATATTTGATCTAACCAGTGGTTTGGTGTAGCGCACATCGCGCGACCCGACCTATACGTCTGACCTCTAGTTGATGTCCTACTCCCAATTTTATCATGGCTGCCTTCATTCGAGTACCAAACAACTCCAGATAAAATCATGAATGATTCGACGTTCATTTTTGTAGCGGAATTTCTTTCCTGATCACTTCAAAATGACAAGAGTTTGCCGTAGTTTTTGAATACAGAGCAACAGTTTTCTCAGTTTCATCCACGCGTCACGCGTTGTGCTACACACTTGACCCCTGTAGATGGATTTTAATAAGTTGCAAAAAATGCGCTTTGTCCTTGAAATGCTACACCCGATGCAAACAGTCAATCATTGTTAGGTTCCCCCGACATCGCGACAGACCTTATTGTTTTACGGAGAGGCTGAGACTTGGACATTCCTTGGATTTCACAAGGGCATGAACAGAGCCTCAGCAGCCAAGACTTCTTTTCTCTTTTATCGACTGGGGTTTCCTATAACAAACCAATTTCCTTTTATAAACATGATATGAACCAATTTTTGTCCCCCGTGCAAAGCTGTTACAAATATCAAATATGACATGATATTCGGTGTATTTATTACAGATAAAAGTACCAACGAGGCGAACTTTATAGAGTAATTTTCGTTACATCGTACTAAGCTCCTCACACCATTACTCGATGGTAAAGCGTGACATATTTTATAGCTTAGTGAACCTTTTTATATATGTTTGCTTAGATTTGTTGATTATTGACTTGCTCTGCTTGGACAGTAATGATAATACAGAGTAAAGTGTTATTTCTGTTCAGTGTTAATGAATTAAGTATAGCAGTAATTTAGTTTCGGAGTTTGTGTCTTAGCTAGGTAGACACATTACCTGATAAGGTGCAAAGTGTGTGCACTCTTTAATGCTTACTACATTCCATATGTATTACAACGAATTGTCTTGCAAATTTTACAACAAAATTGATTTCTCCCATACCTAAAATTGAGAAACGTTTTGATATTTCAATAGAATTTAATATAAAATTTAACATCAAATGATAATGATCTATTTTGTGCGTTTCATAGTTTGTTTTGTATTTCTTGACAAATTTATTTCTAAAATATGGAAAATATTCGACAAATTGTACAGCTTAAATGAAATTGAAAATAAAATATTTTAAAAATTACAAAAAAATAATCACAATAATTATTATATAACGCCTCTTAACTACTTGGGGATACTATGATCTTCTAAACTACACTGCACGTTTCCGTCCCATAATACGAAGAGACCTATTTTTCCTGTGCAGGCATGTAAGCTTGAGTTGTTAAAAAACTATAAAGTTTTATCCGATACTCGTTACTCTGCCATGTTATCTTAGGATAACCTGTTTGAGCATGAACTAAAAAACTCAAAAGCTAGTTGTTTTAAGATTAACTCCCGTTTTCGCATACTGGGTACTTAAGTTGTTCTATACAAGAAGTTTTATATTAAAGTGTAATTTGTTGGGTATTTTCAATGAGCAAGATTTCAATCATATGTTAAGTCTGTACGTGTATTTTTTGGCCCAGCAACCATGCTCTATTTGATATCAATTATATCGACTTCATGCTGGTGAACATATGTTTTTTCTATTGCTAGTTATTTTTATTTCAAAGCAATTCAAAAGAAAATTGATGCGTAGAGAATATTACCTAATGATGTTGACTCGGCCAATAGTCCTGGTACTGGAGTAGAGAAGGAATGGGATGAGATGGAAGGAAAGTTAACAAGGATGATTATAAAATATTTTCAATAGAACAAGAGAAAATGAATGTGAGGGACGGTAAGAAACGAAAGGAAAATGAACAACGGTGGAAAGAAACAAAAAATACGGGACTAAAACTAAAATAATGTGCTTTATACGCATAAGCGGAATCTTCTCTATGTAAGATCATTCCTATTTAGCAATCTGGACAGTAAGATAGAGCGTAAGACAACCTCATTTGATAGATATTTCAAATGATTGCCCAGGCATTAAGGCAGCGGTTGTCAACGATAATATAAATCTCAGTTGTTTTAAACACTGATATCGCATTGAGCTTTGCAGCTTGTGAATATCTAGCGGTGAGACTGATCTTAATAGACCATTTTACTACACATTAGGCATTGATATCCGTGTGATACAGCCGTGAAAAAAATCTATAGCCGTGAAGTGATACGATATCACTCCACGGTTCGTATTGTCAATCAAATTTTTCGTTAGATATTGCTCTGGCCAATCAGAATCTTTGTTATATTTTGACCATGACGACGCGCGCGCGTTTTTTACTTCCCGCCTTTCAGTGGCTTGCAAGTACAACACTACAAGATCAGAAAATGGCTGCTTCAAGTTCAATTAAATCCTGCAAATGTGCTCAGTGATATCAATGCTAATGTGTGGTAAACAAATTACGACATGTGGTAATCTCTATATCCAACACGTAACAACGATAACATGTACAATTTAAGCACCACAGACTTTGTGATTGGTTTGATATATTTCCCAAATAAAGATAAATTCCCAAACAATATTATCTATTTTTTGTTCCTACTCTTCCCTCCCGATGTTTGGTCCAATGTCTTTCTGATGTTATTCTACAGAGAGTGCTAATTTCATAGAGGCGTTTGGCTTGAGGTCTTTGCCAGAATTCGCGACCAAAACAACGGGCTACTGTTCGTCCAGGCCTGGGCGCACACGAAATGAAAGCCAGCGAGACACTGCCTACCGTATGGGAGCTTCTCCCAATGCCATTAAGGTCCCTACTCAGCTTCTCTTCAACGAGAAGGTACTGCCTAGTGGGTTCGTGATCATGGCAACGGTCAAAGCTGACGTTGACAACACAGGAAGCCTCTTCTCGATTTTTAACGGCGATGGGCAATTATCTCTGGCTTTAACGGTGAACCCTGTGGGTCTAGTGTACCGACGTCGTGATGGAGAATTGAGGCGGATCTCATTCCCTGCAAGCCTTGCGGACGGTAAATGGCATCGAGTTGCAGTCAGTGTTGGTCGCAAGATGATTACGTTGGTCGCCGATTGCGCCGATATCCCAGAAGCAATTATCCCCAGGCCAATTGACTTCCCGTCAAACATCAATACCACTGGTGACACGGTACTTGGAAGTCAAATGCAGGATGGCACGTCTTTTAAGGTGAATATAAACGAGAATTTATAACTGTTTTTTCCATCACTTTTGTCCAAAAATTAATAAGTTTGAAAGAGATTAGAATGATACAAAAGACGTTACAGAAGTTCTCTTGTATTAGTCGAGAATTGCTTCAAATTTAAAAAAGATAGAAACTTGCGTGAAGCAACATTGTTTATGGATAGGATAAAAACGTGCGCAAAGGACTCTGCGCAAAGCAACATTGTTTATGGATGGGATAAAAACGTGTGTAAAGCAACATTGTTTATAAATGGGATAAAAACGTGTGTAAAGCAACATTGTTTATGGATGGGATAAAAACGTGTGTAAAGCAACATTGTTTATGGATGGGATAAAAACGTGTGTAAAGCAACATTGTTTATAAATGGGATAAAAACGTGCGCAAAGCAACATTGTTTATGGATGGGATAAAAACGTGTGTAAAGCAACATTGTTTATAAATGGGATAAAAACGTGTGTAAAGCAACATTGTTTAAAAATGGGATAAAAACGTGTGTAAAGCAACATTGTTTATGGATGGGATAAAAACGTGCGCAAAGCAACATTGTTTATGGATGGGATAAAAACGTGCGTAAAGCGACATTGTTCATGGATGGGATAATAACGTGCGTAATTTACACCGCGTAAAACGAATTTATTGATGTCGTTGTAGGGTGTTCTTCACGATCTACGACTTGTGCCAGATTCAATCCAAATCAGTGATTACTGTGACTTAGTTATTCCTAACTGCAATCTAATCGTCCCAACATTCCGAGTAAGGAGAACACGCCAGGTTGATCGTTTCGGAGACAGGCCTGGCACCATCACTATTGGCAACGTAAAATATGTAAGTAACATTCACAGGAGGAATTGAAATATTATTGATCCATGGGGAAAAGAAATACATCAAATTGACGTCCGTATATTTTTACGCACTTGTACAATTATTTTTTAATACAAATTTTTATTATACGGAGGAATATTTTATCAAACAATGATATTGTTTGATTTCATTTTAGATTCCCGGTGAACCCGGTGGCCCCGGTGGCCCTGGATCTCCAGTAAGTATTACAAAAGAACCATTTGAAATTCTGTATTTTTGTTTTGTTGTGTCTTAAACAACGCTGTTTTTGAAAATTACTGATGTGTTGTCGCTCTTAGGGAGACCCAGGAAACGCCGGTGCAAAAGGATTTGCTGGAGAGAAAGGCAATAGGGGAGTCCCGGTATGTTATAGTGACCGTACTGTGACCGTACCTGACAAAGCGCAATATAATTCATTGTTTGGGATTTTTGCGCATCCTGATTGGTCCTCAGAGGAACGGCATCTGATCACATTATGATCACAGAATACTCGTTGACTAATCTTATTCTAACAATTCACTGAAGTAAATCTGTATAAAACGATCTGTAATCTACCTTTCCGACAAACAATACTCACCAACTTCATTATCTAATTATTTGTCTATCAGGGACCAAGTGGAATTCCTGGAACTCCAGGTCGACGAGGTCCCCCAGGACGTTCAGGACCAGGAATCAATGTGGTACGTATAGATATACCACATCCCTTACCTCCACCCCCTACCACCACCCCCTACCCCCACACCCTACCCCCACACCCTACTCCCACCCCTCTACCACTCATGTTCTTCTTTAGAGATACATTATTTGTCCCTCGTTTTCTTGTAGAACTGGAGAAGAATTCAGGAAACAGACACTAAGGGACCTGGTACTAGTGCTGGAGCTGCTCCTGTAGTGATTCCACCTGCAGTGGTGAGTATTGACTATTTCTCAAATCTATACGAAATCTTTTGTCACTGTTATAATATTGGGGATTTTTTTCTTTGTTTCTTCCAGCCTGGTGACCCGGGACCGCGCGGTCTTCGTGGACAGAGAGGAGTCTCAGTAAGTTATATTTGGTATTTTAAAATTCATTAATAATTTATAAGGCAAACACATTAAAAATTACAATCGTGGAGAAAGTTTGTAAATATAGAGATATATTTTTTCTTGGTTTACATAAGTTTTGGCTGCGACTTTTCATATAATAACTTGGTTAAATATCAGACCACTGTTAATCTCAGTCACAAAAATAAGTATCCCTGTTTGAATTTTAGGGACTTCCTGGATCCACTGGAGAGAAGGGAACATCAGGAGACCCTGGCCCAGTGGTAAGTGGACACTACGTAGTAACCAAGGCGACGTGACGTATGCACCAATTATTATCTCCTTCTTCTCGTCATTTTCAGGGCCCATCAGGACCATTGGGTATGAGAGGATCGCGAGGATTTGCAGGAAAGAGGGTAAATTACAAATTCACTCGATGTGTTTTCTCGTGCTTCGGAAAAAATTTCGTGGCAGCAGTCGACAATCTGTCGTGACATCAGTCGATAATCTGTCGTGGCAGCAGTCGATGATCTGTCGTGGCAGCAGTCGATGATCTGTCGTGGCAGCAGTCGATGATCTGTCGTGGCAGCAGTCGATGATCTGTCG
>JAUPMF010004116.1:0-23071 GCA_031471435.1 Stomphia didemon | reverse complement strand
TGTTTCTTGTTTAGTGCTTCTTCTCTTGGCCTTTACTTGAACAATTCACAGTAGAATTCAACATTCAACAGTAGAATCCAAGTCTATTGCACAAACTCCAAACAATAGCTAGAATTTTGAGTAACCATCTCTCAAGCTAGAGAAAGCTTTCCTCTGTGGAAGACTTCAATTTTTGAAAAACTATTTCTGAGAGGGTGATTTAATTATCACATCAGCAGTACATAAATCCTTCTGTTCCTGAGAAACAGATGAGTCGGCAGTCTTTAGCATCACCATGGCAACATAGTCTCACATTTATCTGTGGTAGCTCAATTGGTTATCCCTTAGATTATGAGATGTCCAGCGTACATCTATATTGCACAGGCAAATGCTTGTTAAATGATCAGAAACTTAATAATAATAATCCTTGAAGTGTTAGTTTGTGTCTTTTAGATCTGAAATTTTTAAAAAGTAAATTAATCAAATAGTTGAGGAGAGAACAACCACATAACAAAGTTAAGGATAGTAACCTACTCATTTCATGTTAAAAAACAATATTCTTGAGGTCACACTTACAGCATCAACATCTGCATCTTCTCCACGTTCATCATAAACATCGTCAAAGGTAATTTCATCATCTCCCTCTTGCTCAAACATATTGGTGTCATTGATTTTAGCTGTAAAAAAGGTGAAATCTTTCGTCCATAAAAAGTAGACCACCAGTATGTTATGAATTTATAGGTAGTGTAAATTTGTGTTTTTTTGGTAGCGTATGTAATATATGCAATACTATGCCTTTAGCTCGAGATTGTATATCCGATACAACATTGACGCTCATATTGTATATGGCTTATGATATGTCTAGGTTAGTTATTTCATGCTAAAATTTTCAAAACAACTAAATTTGGCTGAGAAGAAGTTAAAAATTATGCAAATGAGGACAATTTTGTATCTGATATACAAACCCATACGGTTATGGTTTCTATCGTATTTGGCTCATGAATTATTCATGAATAGTATAAGTTAATGTATGGTGTAGTCAGTATGTAGGTAGTGTATCGCAATATCGTATAGGTAGAGTACAATTGGTAGTCACTATTGAATGATGACAGATGTATTGAGTTTCATCATTATATGTCCACCACTATAACTTCTAGTTGGATTTCACCATAGTTGCTTGAGATTATTGTTGGAATACCTACCATTTTCAGGCAGTTCACCATATGCCTTTAAGCTTCGTGCTTCGTCTGGGTTATACCGCAGTATAACATCTGCCTTTGTGTCTTGGTAGTCTCGCAACCCAAGCAAAATGATGTCACCAACATTAATCCATACCTAACAACACAACAACAAAACAAAACTCAGCAAAAAACTTTCTAAGGATCTATTGTTATATTGCGTCGTTCTCAAAAGAAGGGTATTCCAAAATTATTCCAAAATTTCTAAACCAAAAATATGATGACTACCACAAAATTAAACACTACAAAACAAAATAATATAAACATTCCAAAAATTATCATAAAAACTATTAGATCTACATTGATGGACATGAAATTATATTAATTTTATATTTAATTTTAATATATATTTTTAAGAAATTCCTTCGAGTTAAAGAAATTCGTTTCACTTTTGTTATATTTTGTCAACACAAAACTATTGCGCCATATGTGAACAACTTCCTCGTGGGCGAAATTTAACGATGACGGCACAAAAGAGATCCAAAAATCTGTCTTCAATTCAGCACTTCTTCCAATAATTTACTCAAACTAAACCTGGAATTCAATTAACCCAGGTGTGTTTATAAGTGTGAGGGAAATATTAGAAAATACAGTACACAAAATGAAATGAAATAATTCACCTTTTTGCGGAGTTTCCCACGAATGTGACAGAGTCTTTTCAACCCGTCAAAACACAACGCATCTAATCGACCATTTCCCAACATCTTCGTTACTTGAGCGTATTCTTAAACACAAAACAGAGAACGTGAACCCTACAGAACCGACAGAAAGAAAATCAAGGCAATAGTGATGAAGATATCGCCGGTTTTCCACACCTTGTCCATCTTCTTTGAACACGAGCTCGCGTTTTTCAGACTCATTTTCATTCTTTCCTCGTCGACGATTTTTTCCTCCCTTTCCTGTAGAAAACAGTATTTTTAGCCACCATATCAAACCTGATATATCAACGCTCCTATCTTACCTTTATTTTTCGGCATTTTAATTTCCTAACTGGTGGAAAATTGAGGTTTTAAATTCGTCTTTTACTCCTGCGTATTTTCTCAACCTCCGGTTTTTAAAATGAGCCTTCGGTATCCAGCAGTCTCTCCCCTCAACATACGTGATCAAATGTGTGGGTATTTTCGGAGATAAGTCGGATGACGTTCGTCATTTTCCGGTTACGACAGGAACTCGTTCGGGAATATTCGAGATTGCTTCGACTCTAAAAAAAGATTTAGTGACGCAAATTGCAGAAGTCGATTTTTCCCTGAATTGTGATGAAAATATATTTTTGTTATATTTTGTTGTCCCCATATTTTAAGAAATGACACAATTGTTCTGATGTTCAGATTTTAATTCTTGTCATAATGAACAACTTTTTACAAAAGTGGTTACATCCATAACATTTACAACCAATATTATAATCAGTTGTATATGCTACATTATAGTCTTTCTATACATCTGTGTATATCACTTTGTATGTTTTGCAAGTTATTTTACTTCGACGACCAATATTTTGTACATTTTTCTTGAGCTTTGGGATTAATTATTCGCTGTAAAAAGTCATTTGAACACTTTTATAATTAGTGTTGTTATAGTATTACTCATCTTTACTTGAGATGAAGTGACAAAAATTATTACATACATACATACCTATTTGGTAGTGTAACATCTATTTTCTAAGAGTTGGATTTATTAAACCCTTGCCTGTTCTGCTCCCCCCACTAAAGCCAGTGGAAAGCCTACACAAATATATGGGTTAACCATTAATTAACCTTGTTTCATAACCAACTATTATTACGGTGAACAAATATCACATGTGTATAATATTCATGACAAAAATGTACGGACGGCATCCTGTATTGGTTTCCTGCACATTGGACACAGATCCATCCCAGACGCACAGCTAAGGCAACAACTGATGTGACCGCACGGCAAGAACACCACGCCGACCTCAGCGTCCATGCAGATCTTACATATCAACCTTTCCTCTTGCATTCTCTCTAGTCCACGGAGAACAGCTTCGTTTGGTGTGCCAGGATTTGCCGAGCCAGGAGGAGCACTATTTGATCTTTTCAGAACCTGATGAGTTGCAGCAGTACTTTTGTCCCTCTGTTCATAAGAATAACTAGGATTAGAAGCAAAGTGGACTTGTAGTTCCTCTCTGTTGTTGAAGTTTCTCAGGTTGGTGACATTATGTACCAGTCCCTGTGACTCAGGATTCGGAGATGAGCCGCTGCTACATAACATTGGTTGGGGTGTTGGGCTATTTTGATTGTCGTCTAGAAGTGCTTGGAGGAGTTCATCTAGTTTAGTGAATCCTGTTCCAGTTCTTTGTGTTTTCTTGGCAATGGCCTCATCAATAGCCTCCTGTGAGAATCCCATTTCTACAACCTTCATAACATCACTACAACTGAAACCATCTTGGGAGCCATGCTCTACACTTGACATATTAGAAGGCAGGTTCTCTGATGGTGTCATTAGCGCATTAGTTTCTGCCATGCTGACGAATGGAGTACTTGGAACCACTGGTTGGGGGGCAGTCTCTTCTGGGACTTTGTGTGTAAATGCATTTCTCTCTTCATGCAGAGAAGCCCTCTCATTTCCTTTGATATGACCAAATGGCTGAGCAAAGCCAGCATCAAATGAACGCTCACTCGATTGTTGTGAGATATTTCTGGTCTCAGTGTTTTCATGTCTTTGAGGCAACTGGTTTGAGTAACATACTTCATCTCCCTGGGGAATATATGTTTTCCTCTGTTGTACAGGGCTTGGGTCTGTAAAAGGCTTAGAATGTGCTTGCTCCCTCACAGAGCTAGGAAAAGGCAATCGCTGCTGAGCTGGTTCTTGGTATGATAGGGACTCTTGGTACTGGCCATGGTACTGGGTGTATGGAGCGTGTCTTTGTTGAACTGGTTCCTGGTCTTCCACAGGTCTAACGGTATGCTTGCCCTGTGCATGTGCCATAACCAGAGGGCAATCAGGGGACCACCTCCTGTGTTCCTCCCATGGAGTATCTTGGGGATCCCAGTTTCTAAGTGCAACATTGCATCGAAAACACTTCACATTATCACCATTCCCAAGATAGTAGAACCCGGCTGATGCGAGCTCCCAGGGACGAACTGGACAATCATCTGGCCAGTCAACAAATGTTGTCAATCTATGATGCTCACTTTGAAGATCTGTAGGTGATGTTACATGGTGAACATCTTCAGCACGAACCAAAAGACTTGGTCGCGGCATTGGGTTTCGAACAGGGATCATATCAAGATTTGTAACTGGTCGACGTGGTCTTGGCTCTTGGTATGCTCTCTCCTGGGAGATTGGTGGGTGTTCTCTGTACTCAGGTCTAGGATTGTAAGGTTTCGGAGGTATTGGAACTCTAGGCCATGAAATAACAGGATCGGCACCAGGGTGCTCTTGGTATGCTCTCTCCTGGGAAACTAGTGGGCGTTCTCTGTGATGAAATGAAATAACAGGATCGGCACCAGGGCGCTGGAATTCAGCAGGGGTTTGGAGATAAGGTTGGTTTCTCTGAGGGTAATAAGGCCCTGGACTTATACTGGATAGACTTGGTTGATTTTGACCTGAGTAAGGTGGCCCTTGCTGTACCCTTGCCTGACGTTGATCCAACTGATGAAAATTCTGTGTATTGTATGCTAATGACAGAGGTTGTTGGAAGTATGTTTGATTTTGTCTTAGCAGATCTAGACGTGCGTTACTTTCTGTCTGTAGCTTGGCGCGCTGTACTTGTTCATCTAGTGCTCTTTGCCTGTCTAACAATGGTGAATCTGTATTGGGGTTATAAGTTGATTGGTAGGGTATCCTTTGCTCTGATTCCATTGTTACATAATCGTTATATGACGTGCCAACACCTCCATAATTATGCTGGCTGTTAAGCTCTGGATGAGGATTTGTAATAGGTTGCCTGAAAGTCGTCACAGTCTCTGACGAAACAGGTTCACCATGACATGTAATTCTGTAACCCTCTCTTTCACTTTCGATGATAAAATTACAGCCAGGTTTAAGACGTCTGTGTTCTTCCATTGGCTTATCACTTTGAACCCAATTTCTCAGCTGTAAATCACAGGAATAACATCTTACATTATCCCCAGGTCCAGTATAATAAAAGCCAGCTGAAACTAGCTCCATGGGATTAATGGGAGAAGCGTCTGGCCACAACTTAAATGTCTCTAGCCGCTTCTCTCTGCTCGCCATTTCGTCGTCTGCATCTGCACAGACGTGATCAAACCTTGGGATGTTGAGGTGGTTTATAGGAGGATTCATAGTTCCTTGTTCGATTGAATTATAAGAACTAAATCGAGAGTTAGTCCCATCTGAGGAACGAGAAAAGGAGTTCCCTGTTGACTCTTTTTCCCTCGCTCTTTCCTGTACGTTATGGCCTTGATTTGTCAGAGACTGTTCCATAGAAGTGTTAGCTATTATACGTTGACCACTGTCTACGGATCCCAGTCTAGAAATCATGCCAGAATCTTTCAATGAACGACAACTTATAACGTCACAAAGATGAACTCTTGTCGTGCGAAGAAGACTTCGACAGAAAACGACGAAAAATTATCACAACTTTCTTGTTCTTCAAATAATACATAGACTAGGATCTACTCCAATGTTCTTTGACCAACATAACTGCAGAAGTACCACCGAAGTAAAGCTATAAAAGGAACAGTTCTTTAAAACACTTCCGCTTTGTTGATTTGCGCACTTTTTACACGCAACACGCATACGATTGTGCGCAAAACGTACAAAGAAGAATCAATCCTATTGGCTGAAAACAGGAGATTATAGAGTAAAAATAAATTGATAGTTTCGAACTATCGACGTAAAATATCAGTCATTTAATTTAGAAACTACAAATCAGTTGAATAAATTTGTAATAATCTAGAAATAAAAATAGGTATAAAAGAATCATTAAAATAAAGATTAGACTAATAAAATAAACATATAAAATAAATTCATTTTCATAGCTCAACACAAATAAAAATAGCTGCCAGTATTTGCTGTAAGGAGTATTACAATCGTAAAAAAACTATTTTTTTACACAATTTTATATCATTTTTAAATAATTTTTTTATAAATTGTCTGGGAGGGGACTGGGGCGAGTCACCCACAAAATCCAAAATGGCGTCGGAAGGTGTAGAAAAGTCTGAGCAAGAACCAAACGACAAGACCTCAGCAGAAGGAAAAAACCTTGAAGTCAAAGCAAAGAAGCATAGAGGAATTCCTGAAGCTGGGTTTTTGGTTAGTAGATTACCGTTTGGTAGAGAATTGGAAGCAGTTGGTATGAGTTTAGTGGAGTGTTACAGCAAATATGACAGTATGACATGTGTTATATGGATTCAGCTGGCAGTGTCTTGTAGTCAGTTTATAATCAAATAATGCAATGACAATTATCTATACATAGATATTGTGGCTAAGATAAATGATATCAAATGTACTTGGTGATTATTTTGACAAGCCCTTCTTTATACAAAATTTGTACATAAATTTCAATGATATATAAAACAGTTGGGTGCATTTCTTATTTCCAATTAATTTTGTCTGGCTTCTTAGATTTGAAAAAAAGACATCTGAAGATGTCAAAATATTCCCTATCATTATCATCACTATTATTGTCATCATCATCACTATTATTGTCATCATCATCATCAGCATCAGCATCATCATATCATGCGGCTTCATTTTCATTACCATCACATGTTTACATAACACTGACCATTGTTGACCTTCATTGTGAATGCTTGTACATGTACAATTATTACGAAGTCTTTTATCTTTTTTATTGTGTATCCTTCAGGATGATGTAGAGAAACATATGCTTGCTAAAGACAATGAATCCGCTGAGGAAGTCATTCGAGATCTGGATGAACAGCTTAGGAAATACAAATACATGGAAGTTAATCTCTTAGGAAGGAAGAAAAGGTATTTGGACTCACAGAATTAAATATCAGCTGCATAAACTCTGCTCTTGAAGCTGGCATACAATGAACTATGGAGTTATCAGGTAACATTCACTGCTTGTTTTCAACAGGCTTCAAAGTCAAGTTCCTGATCTTGTTTCTAGTTTAGAAATGGTAAAATTGCTTCAAACCAAAAAGGTAATTTTTAAAATTACTGATCGCCAATGTTTATCTTGTTAGCAGAGGTTAGATTCCTTTCCTGTCTGGCCGAAAATGGAGTAGAGATATATAAGAAAATACTGTAGCCAATGTTAAGACCAGTTTATACACAAGTTTTGTTATAATTTAATCTTCACTGATTAGTGTACTACATGTATGATGCAATAATAATTAAAATGTTGTTGACTGATAGGAAAAGGGAGCCCCGTGTCATAGTAGATTTCTGGTGTCAGATCAGCTGTATGCTAATGCTGTGGTACCGCCCTCTCAAAAGGTCTGCTTGTGGCTTGGAGTAAGTGACTGTGTATTTCAACACAATACAGTTTATTTTACAGTCTTGAAGTTATGGCCTAAAATAATTCTGCTGTTTTTCTAACACAGGCAAATGTGATGCTTGAGTATTCCATTGACGAAGCCGACCAGCTT
This sequence comes from Stomphia didemon, assembly GCA_031471435.1. Classification (NCBI taxonomy): domain Eukaryota; kingdom Metazoa; phylum Cnidaria; class Anthozoa; order Actiniaria; family Actinostolidae; genus Stomphia; species Stomphia didemon. The sequence goes on along the minus strand of JAUPMF010004116.1, from coordinate 15,312 downwards.
CTCACTAAGAATTTAAGCACTGCCAGGAATAACTTAGAGGAGCTTCAGGACGACCTGGGCTTTCTGCGCGACCAGTATACCACAACTGAAGTCAGTATCCTTTTATAAATATGATACTTAAATATATAACAGTTGAAAGGGATTGTTCGTGAGCAGGGATTGAGGTTGTCCTTCATGGTAGTATGCCATATAGTCGTCATCTGTGGATATGATAATAATATATTCAGATTTTCCATCGATGTCGGTCCTTGACTGTCTACCAGACATGGCCAGGGTGTATAACTGGGACGTGAGGAGACGACAAGCCTTAAAGGCTCAGACATAATGTCACCATGTAGATTCCAAATCAATTTTGAGTGTTAAAAATGATTCAAGTTGCTGTAAATGTGTGTATTTTATTGAGGCTAATAAAGAACTGAAATGTTGGAAGAAATAAATTACTGAGAATAGTTAGGGTATTACCAGTACCTTGGCCAGGCTATTCAAGGGGAGAGAAGAGGGGGAACTTGTATGCAAAGGACTGTCAAATTCACTGGAACGCCTTGCAAGTACCATCGGTCAAGAACCAACTTGGTTGGATAATGTGTTACGATGTTCCTAATAGAGTAGTGCAAATTCTCCCCCCCACCCCCACCCCCATTAACATCTTGTTAACTCCACAACTAGATTTTTATTACTTTGGTTTTACCAAGGAATACATTCTTACAGATATAAACATATAAAAGATAAAAAAATAATAAGTACCAACAGTGAAAATCAACAAAAAACAAATTAATTGTGTTATAACAATATGCTTAAAATTTTAAGTAGCAAAAATACAATTTTTTTTTTATAAAACTTTGCAAACGTGAACATGTAATTACAATAATTAATTATTTAACAAAGTTTTGACAACTTTCCTCAAAAATTTAAAATGTTGTTATATAAACATTGGTTTGCAAAATAAACATGCAAGGTGAGCTCTTACAAAGAGCATTACACTAAATTCATGCAACGAAAATCTGGTCTAAATCATTCTCCAATTATGAGAACTTGTCTTAAATCCAGGCACATTACTCCATGATTGTCTGTCTATCAAAGACAAATCTTTCAGTCAGGATAGAGATAAGAAAGCATCAAGGAGTAGATTTAGTAAACCATTCTCTTGTATGTTTTTAGCTCGAGGGAACACATATCTAGCAGCGATATTGGAAGACTTTTGCTGAATGCAAATGTTTAGTGACTTATTTACAAGTATGATCCTCAATAATAAGTAATGATTGAATGAATGTTCTAAGAATTAAAACAAGGAATCATTCAAATATGTTTAGGAAAACCAAAGTACCCTACAAAACAGTTATAATTTTGGCTTTCAAATACAATTTTATTTATAATGTTTTTATAGTTTGAATTCAAAAGGAAAAAAACTTTTACCTTCATGGTAAAGCATGCAAGTTTTTGATAGTTGACAGTCGAAGTAAGCTTATAATTCACAGTAGGCAATAATGGCTTGTTCACATGGCTTGTTCACATGAAACCAGTTCATGTTGTTGACCAGAGAAGATAATTTCACTGACTGCAGCGACTGAAGTGAACAATATCCTGTAGTTTGGTAGCCAAAAAGCCCATATGATTCATAAGCTTGTACTAAACTGTCTTAACCAAGAAACTGTGTCTATATAACTGCTCAAGGGAGCACAAAAACTACTCGGCTCAAAACTACAAGTAGTAAAAAATTCACCAAAACAGTTGTTGTTTAAAAAATTGAATTTGATATGAATGATACAAATGGCTTGTACTAAACTGTTCTAACCAAAAAACTGTGTCTATAAAGCTGCTCAAGGGAGCACAATAACTACTCGGCTAACAACTACAAGTAGTAAAAAATTCACCAAAACAGTTGCCATTAAAAAAATTGAATTTGATATAAATGATACAAAATGACATTTAAGTTACAAATTAAGTTAGCAAATCCACACTGTAAAAAGCTTACTTCATAAACTGTGATCAGTTCAACACTACATCCTATCTGGAAAAAACAATCATTCTTTGATTTGACGGACACATGGGATCCAATAGCCTTGACAGAATTCAAGCAAAAAATTTATCTAGCAAATATATTTTTTTTCGCTTTAGAAAAAAACAGCTAGCATATAAAATATTGTGTTTACCATATTCGAAATTATCTTAGAAATGGTTGCCATGGAAACATTCGGGAATGTTACCATGGCAACGACGCTGTGGATGTGCTTACTTTAGAAATCCCCTCGTCTTTTAGTTGATACAGAGAACACACAGTCTACAAAAATACAAGTGCAGCAGTATAAAGTCCTATCAAAAATTTCCCAGAGAATTAAAAAATCCATCAAGAAAATAGGTGATGGTTGTTATAATGGTGTTTGTTACATACTCCTTGTATGGTTGGAGTTTTATTAGGGAGCATTTTATACTTCCCTTTGTCGTGGCTACAGTTTGCTACAATTATGCACTATGTAGTAACACTTTTGTTACTGGCAGTATAGTTATAGGATATATTGAGTAACTGTGTCTGGAATCTTTCTGGTTATCACAGACCTTGACGTTTTCACTTGGCACGGCTTTCTTGTCATCGAGGTAAGCACTTGATGATCAGGGCTTCTCTCCTGTGCAATGAGCTCTTGGCACATACTTTCCATGTGGGATCTATCATGTTAAAAAATGTCAAAAAATCAAATAATTAATTCAAGATTATCTTCAATCCCTGCACAACATATAATATCACCTCTAGGCAAAAAAATACCTTACCTTCTATTCCTCATCTAGTAATAACTGTGTCAGCTTCTCTACATCTGATATTTCTGGGTTCTCATCTATTAGCTTTAAGATCTTTGCTGCATCTTCTGGAAAAACTTCCAAAAGTGTTTCATAAGCTTTTATCCGTCCTTCTTCTGCGCACTCTCCAGTTCTCCCACTAACATTGGTTCCCTCACTAACACCATCTGTGACATCAGTATCAGTTGGCGGTGCTCTTGTTCTGAAATAACTATTTCCTTGGCCACCATAATTATTGACGTACTGGTGTTGGAAGTGTGGATGACCAGACAAACTGATATGATATGGTGGCCCAAGTTGGTACTGTGGCTGTTGGAAAGGTGTCGCAGCGCCCCAGTGCTGGGGTAGGTAACCTGGCTGTACCTGTTGGTATGATTGTTGGTAGCCACAAGCACCATAGCCATCATCGTGCATAACCGGTCTGCTATCAACAGATGGTACCATCCCTCTCTGGATATCTGGGGGGTGAGTCATGTTGTGGTGGGTGGGGTACATCGGATGACTATAATGCCCACCTGGTAGTGATGGGTACCCTTCAATATATGGGGGGCCACCAGGCATAACGTGGGGTACACTCCCTCTGCGAGTTAACGACCTGGTGTACTGTTCTTGCATCCCGTTGCCCTCATAGTAGAGAGGTCGTTGAGGCAGTGGGTCTGAAGCAGGTCTTTGACCTTGACTTGAATGGTTCATCCTCAAAGTTGGAGGGAACTTCCTGGTCATATTATGATGCATCTCTGCTTGAGGAATGGGTAGAGGTTTGGCTTGACGCTGGGGGAGTTCTTTAGGTGTTGGGGGAAGAGGCTTTGTCAGTAAGTATGCTGGCATGTCTGGTAGTGGAGGAAGGGGTCTTCCTTGCCGGGATGACTCTCTGAAAGATCCTGTATTGTCCTTTATAACTTCACTATAAGGGATTTCTGGTGGCGTCAAGAAAAGCTTCTTCTCAGATAGCTGCCTTGCCAATTCACCCATTTCACTTTCGGTTTTTGAATTTCTTTCAGGGTGCAGGTATTTACACCTGTTGCCGTATGTGCACCGGCGGCCATACGGGCAGGCCTTGCCACAACCCTTGTGGAGGAACTCATCCAGAGTAGGACCATGACGTCCAGCAGGGTCATCCGGGGGCATAAACCTGTCATCGGCAAATGAATACATGAGGAGTCTCTGCTCAATCACTTTCTTCCATTCCAGACTCTCATTCTGTAAGTCTCTAAAGTTGTCATTAGAGACAATGACTCCATCAGTTTGGTGCGCAAGTTTGATGATGAATCTGTCATCATAGCATACCACTCGGCGGCCGTTTATACGTCTGGATGGTGTCCATATCAAGATGTTATCTTCGTCCAGTCGGGTCATGACTTCCTGGTCAATGATTGGACTCTCGAGTTTCGTCGATTCTTTTCTCCAGGATGGAACAAACACCTTGATATCGCGATGTCCTTTATTGATGAACCAATCAACAGCAATGCCAATGCCTCGGCAGGAGAAAACTTTCTGGTTACCATGGCTACAAAAAAAAATACAAAAAAACTGTCAGACAACTGATATTTTTGTAACCAGACTAAGAATAAAAATGGCTATTTTTATCAGTTGTATAAACATTAGGGAGTACTAGAAAATTTAAGGAATGTTGGCCAGATGTTAATGCTTGAAGTGATAATTGAATCCGAATGTTAAATGTTATACAACTGGCCACAAATCGCATCTATGTCACCCTGCATTATACAAAACCAGTCTGTTGGATTATGAAGCTCTGATTCAATGTGTGAATGATGTTGAGGCACAGCTGGGTGAAGTCAAGCAATGTAAGCTTTGCCCTCAGGCAAGCAAACAATGGCTCCAACTAGACTCTAACCCCATTAACCTAAAATCCGACATCAAACCACTGGGCCATACTGTCTCCCCACAGTTACTTAAAGTAATGACATAAAAATGTGTTGGATCACATAGTATAAAACTATTTTGAACCCCCAAGTTATTTTTAGCAAAAAGAGAATTCTTGAGGATGAACATGAGATTAATCTCCATCGACTTAATTATTTCTAAAGGCTACACTCACAGCACGGACAATTGACTAAACATTTAAACTCTATCTCTTTTACAGATGTGTTTATTTTTCAGACTGACTGAATTCAAAAAACTTATGGTGCGTGGAAAAAAAATCTTCCACCCCCCCCAAAAAAAAGTCCAAAAGATAATCTGATGCAATTGAATCTGTCAGCGTTTATCGGTTCCATCTTGTCTGTCTATAATACCATCATTAGCTACAAAACATTAGCTTGACAATTGCGAAAGCTGTGTCTTCCAGGTCTACGAGAAGGTCATCTAAATATTTAGGGGTTGCATGAAGTACAAACGCCGATAATCTGTTCACGTTTGTGAAACGGGATGTGATTTCTACCACGAACCATCTAATGCATTCGAATCGAGGGACTTTACTTGCAAACTAGAGAACATTTATGGAGCTCGGTCGGATATTCTGAGTCAGGCAGCTAGGTATTTTTACGCTTAGTACTTTAGGCAGTATTTCTAGTTTTGTTCTTCGCACAATATCCGCACGATGATTTCAGAGATTTTATATTTGTTGAGGAATGTGCTTATTGTGAGAATAAATTCGCGGTGGAATTGTCCGAATTTACTCGGCAGATTTGGGTGAAATTAATAATGAAAGTAAATGAATACTTTAGCGATCAAATTTTCATTCTAATCAACGCGAACGATTAAAAAGGGCTGTTTTTTCGGCTTTCTAAACAAGAACCCACTGTTGTTGATTTATGCTGATTAAGCGATTCGAACGAAATGAACACGTGTTAACATTCATAACATTGTGTTGCAGGACCCCAAACAAACTGAGATAAAAACACTTTAACGTCTTCCTGTATTGATTCAGAGAGTTTGGAACCTTTCAGCTGCTCTGCGTAATTTTTCGTGTGTGGTTATTGCATTTTAGAACAGATTGATTATAGAGCGCTGCATAAGAACAGACATGCTGTGAACGGCAACTTGTGAATTGTTATCTGCGGGTCCCAAAACTCGTCTAACAAAACAAACCGGTCAAACTACAGGTAATTCTACTTGTACTCAATTTAAGTCTTAGTTAATGGAGTACTTTACCTCATAGCTACGTTGCTGCCATCGATCACGATAGATCTAAAAGTGCCTGGGTCACCAACAGGAGTCGACTGGACGTAAGTCGGTCTTTCCATCGAAGAACCTTCCTCGATTTGCTTCGCAGACGCTTGCGCCTTCACGAGTTCCATAAGTAGTTTGTTTTTGTCCGCTTCGGGTCCAAGCTTGAACAAGGCTGCAGATACTTCGGCTTCAGAATACCTAAGCTTTATTGCGAAGTCTCGAAGCGATTCTGCTGCCTCGGATTCCGTGATGGAATCCGCCGAAGTATTAAGAGGAATATCGTTGCCGTTCAGTTCCTGATTACTTTTTGACTCTATTCCAGGTTTTTCGCTGACACCAGTTGAATTCGTAGTACTTTCAGAGTCATTTTCTTCGACTGGTAAATTTTCCGACGAACATTCCTTTGCAGACGATGCGTTTGCTGGCTTCGAGGGCTTCACAACCTTCGGTGTATCACTGCGTTTGTACCACACTACTTCTGCCTCAAAGTTCTCTGTCGTTTCTTTTTCTAATTGTTTATATTCTTCTCTTTCTTCTTGAGGTTCAACAGAGTCTTTACCTTCGCTTGGACTGCTAAGAAACTTCATTTGCTGCAACGAAGACGATGCAAGAGCGACCGCCATCTTCGATCCGCAAATTTCTAGAAATCCTTCCGAATCTACAGCCAAGTACGCACAAGTCTTTTCTTCGACTTCGTCTACGATATTAAAAGATGTTCTTTCGTCGAGAAGGTCGCAGATCTGAAAATCGACACGGGACCGGACCTCCGGGTTACAAACACTGATAATATATTCCTACAAAACAAAAACAAAACGAACCAAATTAGTTATGAGCGCGGCAAACATTTTCGTACAACCATGCGTGTTGTACAAATGAACACTCTACACACTGAAATCCTTCAAGTTAAACACCTTTGCTCGTTCTAATTGCTCGGGGTGCTCCGTACAGACCACTCGTATCCATTGATGAGGTGGATTTTCTACGTTTTCATCGTTAATAACATCATGTTCGCAAGGCAAAACTTCCAACTCTACGCCGAATAAATGCCTGACACGATTTTCAAAAAGTGATCTCAAATCACGCACTTTGGACTTCTTAAGTACAAACTCGGTTGACTCGATAAGTTCTTGGAGAACCATCGTGTGTTTGTCATTTAGAACGTGCTGGCAGCGGGTAACCGATCATGACCGTGTGATCGAAGGGATTGATCAAACAACGCACTATCGTGGCCCACGTATAAGGGTGCGGTGAGATATCGACCGTGACGTCACTACCCGTGCCAACGACTAACAGTACAAAAAGAACAATAGTAACACGGATTTTACAGCGACAATGAAACGGACCCCCTGAACACACCAATTCCTATTCATCCACGGAGTTTATTTGATTTCCAAGACTTCTTCGCATAGTTTTTAAATCTTCTTGTGTTGACCGGAAACCATGTCAATGCCCACGACACATGCCAATCATTGTAGCTGCCCAAATATGGATTAGCAGCAATATTTTTGCGGGTCATCGCGGACTTAGCGGTTTTTACGGAAAATTATCGTTCCCGTAAATTGATTACAGTGGTTAACCTATCTATACGATACCATCACGTCAAACAAAAAAATTAACCTGTAAAATTATTTTACGAATTGGTCTACCTCGCCGATTAGCGAATTAATTTAGGCAAAATGTTCCCAATTTGTTGAGCTGACCTTCAGTCGTCGCGACCTAAGTTCTACGTGGATTTCCTAAAGCTCTAGAAATTAATCATTAAGGTTTCTTAACACTTTAAAGAAGGAAACGCGAGTCCTTCAGGTTGAGGAAACGCGTGTGTTTGTGCATGTCGGCAAAACGGATTTCGAAGTATTTCAAAAACTTTGATTTTCAACTTCTACGAAAATAAAGGAAGTGTAAAGCCGATATTCTCTCTCAGATAACGTAATTAGGAAGCATAGACAATATTAGTGCTACATAGCACGTAGATTAGGAACCCACAAAGTTTTACGACTACCGTAGCGGGTATTTCAAGTTCACACTTCGCCACAAAGTTGAATAATCGATGTCCTTGTCAAGTTTAGTGAAAAATATTTGCCAAGGGATTAGAGCTTAGTTAATGATACATTTGCTCAACGCTCGTTACACATTAACATGTACTTTATCTACCGCATATCACAACAACAAAAGACAAACAAATTGTACAAGTACAAGTGAACATTATATCTCTTCACAAATATTAAATTAATGGCTTGAAGTTTTAAAATAATAAAAAAATATAACATATGGCATACTTCACTAGCAACTCACGTGTCGTACTTTATTAGCTTTCTTTGAGTCCGTGAAAATTTTCAATGTATTTTCAACGCGAAAAACAAAATTATAATTTCCATGATTTTCATCATTTATAAGTTAGCTCCAAAGGCGTTTCGCAATTCTAAGATTGAAAAGGAAATGCATTGACGCTTGAGAAGCTTAATTGCGTTACTCAGGTTTTTGTGTTACCTTTCAGCGCAAATACAAATTGCCTCTAGCGATGTACGTACTACCGCTAGGTATAGGAGTGGTAGAAGCAGTCAATATGGGTTGACCGGAACCTCTGATGCTGGGTGATTGAGTTGAGTGTTAAGCCGCAATTAAAAGTGATTGCTGTCTTAAACAAACGTTAACGAGTATTCATATATACAATTTGAGTTAAGTAAACCCTCCAAAAATCGACCATTCGTAGAGCAGAACGCTTGCCAAGAACCCGAGAATGCGAACAACGTGAACAATTTCATAAACACGGTTTACTTTGTGTCTAGGAAAAGAACTACCTGTGTATTCCACTCAGTCCTAACCAGCACCCACTCACTAGCTGCCTCATCATAACAATAGTCAATGTGAAATTTATAAACTTTCTCAAATGCGCTGAAACACACACACCAATGTTGCCCCATCTGATGAAACTCGTTGTGTAACTTCACGTGACGCTTTGCTTGAGTAGCCTGAGCGAAACAGAGTGACGAGCTAGCTTGCCGGGGGGCTTGCTGGTCAGTGGTGCTGAAACCACGTCCAATAATGACTGATATTTAGGCAAAATACCAAAGAATGTCTCTCATGTTGGGCATGACGAACATTTGAGGTATGTTTGGCACTTCGTTGCCGAGCCACATGTTGGTAGATTTTTTTCGGAAATCCAAGAAGCAAATCAAGGTGAATTTGAATCACTGAAATTACAGTAAAATTTTCATCTTTACCAAGGTTTTCTATCACCTAAATTTGAACTGGCTTCAGTGCATTGTTAACTTTTATTGATACAATTTCAAACGTATATGATAACCTCGCACGCATTGATTGTGCTAGACTCAACAAGTCGCCCAGTGCAAAGGCGTGGCCGTGGAAGTTACACTAATTAACTTTTATTATGTGTTGTTTTTTCTGCGTTTCTCACTGACTCCAACTTTTGCGGACTTTACCATTAGATTTGCGAAGAAGGACTTGTACCCGATGATATGATACCTAACAGAGCACCAGTGTCTTCCTTACCGACAAAGCATTACCCAGTAACATGATCTTAACATTACACTTGTCTTTGGTGGAGTAAAACAACAGGTAACATGGAGCTATAGCGTCGCACTTACCTTAATGCACAGCGCCTTAAAGTGAAGATTTCTTAAGCGCACAAGCTAAAATAACAAGCATGTCACCAACAGCATGCAAAGTTCTATGCTTGTAATGCAATATGGACGGATACCACTTGGCTGTTAGCTTGAATGATGCATCCGTTCGACCTCGTTTCCCACGGCTTATAGTTGCCTCGATGGCGCCGGATATACCCAGCTGGTCAGCGGCTATAGGTTATCTTACTGAACATGGATGCCGGTTATCTCAAGGGCTTCCTAGATTGCAAACTCTTGGCAAATGTTCCCAGAAGTCATAAAGGCTTGTGATTAAAAAACGGTTATTGGTTCAAGGTATAACGAGAATTACTGAAAAGTCATCTGATCAAGCTAAATTCGTGCAACTCCGAAGCTAGAAAAACAAGGGAACATTTGCAGTACTAGAATTCTGATTTACGCACCAACTGATACAAAAAAAAAATACATAGATAATAACTTTTTAAAACCCTTTCAATCCAACCAAACCGTCCAGAGGTCGTTATATAGAGGTCTTGAATAAATCTACATTCTGTGAAACTAACTAACTAACGGAGAAGACATTTTAAACGTCGTTTTTTTGTCAGTTTGCGACGCTTCTAAGGCGTGAACGTGTCACTAGTGGAATTATGATATGTGCTATTAATTTAGACGATTCTGATAATTTCCGGAAACAAGGGTCAGCCCTGATGACACCTCAAACTGAATCATGAGAGGCAAAGTGTCTATCGGCTGGCAAAAGACCCGTTGCAGCTTAGTACAGCTGCGAAACGATGAAGGGGGCTTAAACTCTGCGCAAACGTTAACTCAGTTGATTGATGTGTTGTTTATCAACACGTTTGACGGCCATGTATAGGATCTCTCAACAGAAGTTCGCTTGGCGCTATAAAGTTTTGATGTTGACTCATGGTTTTTTATAGCTCATACGAAAGGAAAGGAAGAATTGAGAAAAGGGAAATAAAATGACCAGAACTTTGTCTGACAGTCGTGAGGAAAAACCGTGTGATTTTGGGACAACAGCGCGCGCTCGCATAGTGTTCCCGTCCCCCTACGTACACTTTTGGTGAAATACCCATGAAGGCAACAGAGAGTTTTCTAAAGCAGTTGGATAGTGTTACTGATTGTCATAGAACTGACCAGAACTGTATATTTTGTACAATTGTCCCAATGGTTTGGCCAGGATTGTAACTGTTCAGCTCAAACTCTCCATTGGTAAAATTCCAAAATTATTACATGAAGATGTTAAGTTTTTTAAGAAAATCCCAAGTCATGCTGTTGTCTTTTTTTAGAACAACTTAGAGTAAAAATACCTCTAAATTACGCCAACCAGCATCATGTCTCACCTCCAGCAATTCCACTCTCTCATCACCTTCACTCAGCGAATTCCAATAAGACGTGAGCTTACTGTGCGCGTAATACAAACCGCTTTGACCTCAACTTCTCTAGAAGCCGTTTTATAGCATTTACAGTGCAGAGGCTTCTAGGTTTCCCTGGATTTCTCAAGTTACAGTAGTGGACTAATAGCGCAAAATGACACTATACTGTCAAGCTTGACAAAAATCCAAGATTTTCAATCCTCGCTTGAGAAATAAATAGATGAAAGAAACCCCGATGGTTGAAACATGTTCATAAAATACTGGGTCAAAAGTTATTTCATATACCATGCACTACTAATTGCCTACCTATCTATTGTGTTTGAGTTATTTCATGGCCTTTTCTACCGTAGACAATAAAGGAAATCCCAGATAAGAACACAAAAAGATGGCTAGAGACACACAGGCTGGCGATAGCACTTTATTTTATCGATGCTAAATAGAAGATCAAAAAGATTAACGGCGATGCGCGGTGATAAAACTAACTTCCCGCCACCACAGGGTGACCACGACCACGACTCGTTCGTCGCGCTCAAGTGATGATGCTCCTCTTTTCTCGCCCGTTTCCTTCACAAATTTCATAAACTTCAAGAGGGTCAACATGTCAGAGCTTTGGGCACGTTTTGAGATGGGATAAACATGTTTAAGTGTGAAGGAAATAGGGATTAAATTGCTCCAGTTTTAGATTTAAAATGTTTGCCTGTCAGCAAATTTCTGTCTTGGCTTGTCACGAGTGCGCATCGTACTAAATTGTCTGTTTGTCATTTCTTATAACACAATAAATCTTTGCGCACTTTAAGAATGAAGCTGGCATTGTTTTCCCTTGTATTTTCGTATAAGATAGAGTTACAGACTCTAGGTTTGGTGTTTCAAAGTAGATCACAGTACCCCTGACACTGGGCGAGGTTCCAAACAAAATACGAGCCACTCGGATCGCAAGAACAATAGCTCAGCTAACCGCAGGTTCACTTGAACGAGTATCAAATTAGCAAACCTTTTAGGGCTGGGTTTCGTTAGGCTGACCGCAACGACAATCAGTCTCAACTTGCTATCAGATTTATGAGTTAGGAGCTCTGTTACAATAGGCGCTGTTCTTTTCGTGAGTCCGATAAAACGGCAGATGAAATTAGATTATCGATCTATGAAGATGTTTTCCCCGTGTAGGAAGAGATGTTAAACCTTGCCCGACGTCTCTGCGCGTTTTATTGTTCAACAGGAAATGAGCAGAGTCTAAACTACAGCGAAAATAGATGATTTCAAGACGCTTGACTGAAGTCAACAAACTGATCTGTCTACGCGCGAACCGCAACCCTGATTTATCAGATAATCAAATGTACAAATAAAAATGCGCCTTTTGCTATACAATTACATGGGTGAGCCTGGGGTATCCAATGACGAACGTAACACCCCAGGGGGTCACATGGGACGACCATAGGACAGTTGATGGACACTCGGTTAAAACATCAATTTTTTCCAGTGTTATTTTAAAGACGTAACGAAGGATTTCAAACGAGCATACAGAAGAGTTGGGTATCTAAACAGAGTGGTCTCTACATCGACAGAAAGCTGGTGTAGCCGGAAGGGTCCACCCAATTGGAGTCATTATTGTTATCTTTACAGTAATCGACATTTTCAGGGCCATTTAGTTTGGAGTTCAATTAATAGCAAGCGTTTGGTTATATGGAGATATTATTGTTGAGACATCGGAACAAAGGGAACAAATAGAAATTTGTACTGAACGATAAATCGACGCCACTGAAATAAAGTAATATTTTTTTTTAAGAATTAGAGTTCTAGGAAAGCAATGAGTGTCGGAGATGAGTTGATACAATCGTCTACGAGTGGGATAGACTGGAATATGTTTTTGTTTCCTGTGATATCAGATTAATCAAGGAGTTATCAAAAAACACTGAAAACCCATTGTCAGCAATCTGTCTGAGCAGGAAAACCTGTGCAGAAACTCTCTAGTTGCACAGTTTTGTTCTATCAACTCTGCACTTTAGTGCGATTTCTTTGACACTTTAGCGGACAGTGATATCACAGTACAATTCTGGCGGGAAAAAAATCTATGATTTTATATATTCTGCTAACACGATAAAATCAATACCCTGCTAGCAGAGGCTCCTTTTGCTCCCTCTTTTCTGACATTTTTATCCCCCAAGAGGAGCGAAAGGAGCTAGCAGGGTATAAAATCAAAGGAACGCTCAAAGCAAGCGCGAGACCAAATGTACGAAATTTAGTCTAAACAACGTGTGCCTCTAGGCCGCATATTGATTGATAACCTTACCGGGTTCAGCTACAAACTAAACGCCTTGACGTTTCCTGCTCTACTCAGTTTGCTCAGGTAAAGTTTGGCTGTTTTTTGTGTACCTTTTGTAGAAACTACAACGAGCCTACGCAGTTCAAATCACTTTTCTGTGGACTTGAGCACAACACTTGTACGTGCGTATAAACAAAGAAAGAACAAAAACAATTTTTTTAATATCATTTTTTTTCAGATTGAATCATGTCTATTTTAAGAACAGTAATACAAAGACGTTTTGTAGTGTACGGTTGTTTTGACAAAATGTAAATCATTTTACTTCCGATTGCGGTCGGCTGTTATTTCCGAACTTAATCCGTTAAATGTGACGTCACGACTTGATTGACGTGTTTTTTTCCGTTGGAATGCGGAAGACTGGGTATGACGCTCTGACCCAGCTTTCCTTCGATTTTTAACTACACAGGGATACCAAGAAAATACAGAAGTCCACCACAGGAAACCCAATATCTGCTGCAAGCAAGAAATCTGATTCACAAGTCATTTGCTGTATATATATATATATATTTTGCATTATACACTATGCATATTTTACAGTATAATAGTAGCGAAATAAACACAGAATTTGAATGTAAACACTGAACAAAAAAGACGAGAATGAAACGATAAGAACAAGTTGAAGGAGTCAGTGCAAGAACAGAATAAGTGACTGATTGAACGTGAAATTCTTCCTACCCTTGTATAAGGAACTTATTCTGACTCCTTCAGTTAATGACAGTTAAGACATCCACATAATGAACACAACCACACTCATTAGTTACAATACAACATACACTAATTTACAATTAACTTATTTTTTACATAGAATAGAGTACATATTCCCTATTTTATGGTTAATTTTTGTCACCTAATTTTTTTGAAAAATTATCTGTAAATACGCTATTTGTGGACTAAATAAAACTATAAAATAAATCCTTAATTTTTTGTTGTAATTGTTTGATAAGAAAATTAATGTACATTTTACAAGTTGATTTCCATCATTCCATAAGAGAGCAAGATGATACTGACAATTCATATAAACAACTGCCAGTAAATGCTACGCGATATTTACAGTTAGGTTCATATATTACGCATGGCAGTCATATGTACAGAGATGAATTTGATTGGTTACTGGCATTGTATTCTCCTGCAATGCATTGTGGGTACATAATACCTTACTGTCTAAGGGAGGCCCTGGTGTGAAATTGTGCTGCTAACTGAATACCAGTTTTGCTGGCAGAGTATCATCAGTCTAAAATGAGATATATTCATATGAGTATATCAGGATTGATTATGCTAATGCATGCAACATTATGCTAAAGTAGGCATAATATAATTATACTAAACACATCCCCACCCTACCTCACAGCAACACAAACTCCCCCCACCACCACCCAGTGCACAAATACAATTATTACCATTAACTATTCCTTGCGAGCTCTCTTTGGTTCAGATGTGGAGTTCCCATGTGGGAGTGGCTCTTTGAAGGGTGATGCCTCTTTGAAGGGTGATGCCTCTTTGAAGGGTGATGCCTCTTTGAAGGGTGATGCCTCTTTGAAGGGTAGTGGCTCCATAAGAGGTAATGAGGTTTCCTAAATCATGAAAAAATAACAACAACATAAATGTTAAAAAAAAGTTAGCTTTCTTCACCAAGGAGGTGGTGTGCATAGGTTCGCCTAGTAAATTTGGCATTACTGGCGTTTGTTATTGCAGTTTTCTTACCTTGTTGACAACAGTAATGTCAGTCTTTTCAGCCCTTTTCTTCTGTTTTCTTTTCACTTTTGGAAAAAGATGACAAAGAATGTTTTTTAATAGAAAGCATAATATGAAGTGTAACAACACTTACATATTCACTTTGTTCTTGTATGTACCCCTTTAATGATCAAAAAGTCTTTCATTTTACTTACATTGCTCAAAGAATTGTTTCCTCTCAGCTGTATCAAAATACCACAAGGTGATTGCATACCTAGAATAAACAGAGATGATAACAACTGAGAAACCAATTAAAGTGCCTCTAACCTCTAAATCCAAATTTTCAGAATCAACTCTACGTACATTGAATAGTTGAATACTGAAATATTTCTTGTTTTGAACATTG